>VYZW01001260.1:0-60358 GCA_013401315.1 Balaeniceps rex | reverse complement strand
GTAAGAGAAGTCTTCACAAAGATTTTGCTTTTAAACATGAAATATTGGGCATGTTGTTGTTTTGGGGCATGTTATGTTTTTGGCTGTTACTGTTTTTCTTTCTTTTCCATAAAGTACTTAAACTATAGTAATAAATAGCCAAATATATATGATTAAGTGCCTATTAAAGGGAATCAAACTTAATTCAGAAAGAGCTACATTTTTACTTGCCCATACAGAGATTTGGCTGAGATATAATTATCAAAACTATTTTCACGCTGTCCTTGGGTAAATGGCGAGTCTGGTCCCAGAGTGCTGAGCTTCCCGCAGACACTATGAACATCTTCCACCAAAGGGAGAGGGGGGTTTGCATGTTGAAAGTTCAGCTCTGAAGTGCCTGGTTCTACAAGCAGTGCTGGGAAAAAATTCTGAGACTGCATGGGAGTGACTCAAACACTCAGCCAGGTCGGTTCTCCACCGTGTCACTCCTGACTGGGATAAAATTATTTTGCAAGGCCAGAGATGGCAGGGGCTTGGAGCAGGGTAAGACCAAATCATTGGCTTGAATGCACTCGTCCTAGAGAAACTGTCTCAAGCTTGTTACACCAACTGCAAAGTCTGACTATTCGTACACAGTTAAATAGAATTATGGGGTTTTAGTCATCTCTATGATACCTAGTAGGAAGCCAAATGGTAAGAGCTTTTAATGCAGTGGACTGAAACTTGAAAATGAAAAAGTCTGTAGTTCCTTATATATCCCTGAAGTAATCTACTATAGGTACCATTTTATGACTTTAAAAACTGACAAATTAATTTTCCCCAATACATGGCAAAACCTCTAAAAATCTTGAGCTATTTTGTTTCTCTTCTGCTCAAAGACTGTACTAGCTCTGCTGGTTTTGATACAGTTTACTCTTTTACTGCATAGATGGCCATGTAAGCTGGTAGTAAGGTAGGGATGATGCAGAATCTCAAACAAGTTCCAATATTATCTACCATAAACTGATGATCATGTACACTGCAGTTGAAAATGCAAATCCATATTCTTTTCTGTAATGCTACTATGTATGAATAAAGCTAGAGAAGTGATAGGAAATAAAAAGTGATCTTACCTTTAGCAATAAATTTAAATGAAAACTGGATGTACACAGTATTAGTGCAATCTAGATCTCTTGAAACAAGCATTCTCAGTCCTTCCTGCAAATACAGAATATATAGTGTGAATCTCAGTTCCCATTATCAAAGATGCTCTGCAGCTTACTGTTGTCTGGATGTTGTCTGTTACTGACTGCCAGTGGCAGTGAGAGAGGTAGCTCTCTATCCCACACCTTCTCCCAGGCAGAAAATAGGGATAGGTGCAGCCTTGGCAAAGTGAGCCATAGCAGTGGAAAGGGCTAGATATGGGGCTGTGTCAGCACCAGAGGAACAGCTACATGATCAGGTACAGACACAGGTACAGCTCACTCAGTTCATGCTCTGAACCACTGGGATGTGATCTGATCTGATCTGCAAGCACTGTAGTTGACTTACTCGAACATTGAGTCCAAGCTAGTATACCCATTTTTTTGGCAAATTGTATAGTAGCCTAGCACCCTAATTTCCAGGCAGGAAGACTCCTCTCTAGGAGGTTTTTTCTGTGCCTCAAAAAATACTTTGTACAAATATCTTTTTCTGGGGCAACCTCTTGACTTAGACCAGTATGGAAAGGGAGCAGACAGGAAACCTCATAGTGACCCCTCAGGTCCTGTCCATCTCTATAGATGAGCTCAATGTTGTGTGTATCCTGGGGCCAGAGCTGGTCCCCATTCTGCAGAGATCTGGCAAACTCCATCTCACAGAGCTTCCCTCTTTCTCAGACCCATTCCCCCAGGGGAACAACCTGCAGGAACAACCAATCCAAGTTTTAGACGATTCGCATCCTGTAATTTGTAATTTAGATGATCTGAAGAGGTTGAACTGGAGTCAAGGTTTTGCAAAGAACTGTTTCTAAAGAATTCATTTCTACACCCAAAGTTATTAAACTTTCCTGTTTTGGGGCACCTGAATTCACAGTGTCAAATGAAGACTCATGTGTGAGTCTAAAATTTATGTGCTTATGTGAACAAAAGTCTTTATAGTTATGTGTTTTGTTGAAGAACTGAGAAGTTCAGAAAATACGACATTTTAAACCTGTAATTAACAAAAAAATCCTTAAAGAGCTAGAAAACTTCAAAACGACAGAATTAAGTAAAACATGGGCTAACTACATAAACATTGATTGCATAGACTACAGTGCTGACTAATCTGTATTATTCAAAATACTCAAAAGCCAATCAGGGGATTTCAAGACACAAACCCCATTGATTGTAATGTGTACCGTATTTCCAAATCACTCACTTGGCCTCAAGAATCTCAGCCGCAAAGTTTCATTCTTTTCCTTTGGTGGTTAAGGAGGAATTTATACCACAAATGAAAGTAATAGCCAACAGACAAAACCCATTTGTTCATAAAAAACAACTGTGACAAACATGGTGCATATTTAGGGCAGGAAAAGACAAGAAAAATAAAGATGTCAAATTCTAGCCTAAAGACTTTGACATAAACATATGGGGGAAAATGACAAAAAATTTACTTTCTGTTTTTAACTCTACTGGTTTTTATTCGTTTTGTCAATGTAAGTAATCTCTGACCCCTTTAAAAATGAGAGCTGTTCCAGACTTGATGGTGTCACCATTCAGGTTTCCTCTCTCAGCACCGTAAACCTCAGGCCAAAGGTCTGGATGCAAGTTACCATTGAAATCATCCTTCAGGACAGACGGCAGAGGAATGACAGGGACACAGTACGGACCACCAAAGCCTCTGTCACACCTAGTAACAAATTGGGAGGAAAAGGTGTTATCCACCTGGCCTAGATAAAACACAACATCCTTTCTATGAAGCATGTTAAGAAGGTTGCTACTTACACACAACGACCTGCATCACAGATGCCGTGGCCTGAGCACATCCAGGGGCACCCTGTAGCCAGGACCACATTATCAATAGCCCAAGAATCAACACCTGAAGCGTAGTTGTACTGAATCCATCTGAACCGTGTTCTGGGAGAGCTAGAAAAAACAGAGTGAATGTATTTCAGACTTCAAAATGTCTGCTCCACAAAGTGCTAAATAATAAAGAAAATCTCTTAGACTTCAGGAGAACAAAAGCATATTAATAAGCATGACTCTCTGTATTTGGAAAAGACTGATATTCCAGTTGAAACTGGAAGTTTCAATTTCTCAGATTAGTTTTCAGGCAAAATTCCAGCAAACTTTAAAGGAAGGTGCCCAAAGCGAAAACCGAGAAAGTCAACGTTGCTGTGATGCTTGCTGGTTGGCAAAGTGGTTGAGCACGAGCTATGAGCTACATTAGCATTCAACAGCTCCACATGTTGCTAGCAGAGTTAAAACAATATAATTCCTTCAGTAAACTAAGAAGTAACGGAAGTTCATTTATACTAAGTGTCGTGTAAAGAAAAAACAATGATTACATATGTTAGTGTATATATATATAAACCAATGTATGACTATATATGCACAAACGTGCACATGCATACACACTGCTGTAATTGCTGACTGCCTTGTTATCCTCAGATGAGGAATGTATTTTGGAAAAAAATCTTTTGAGATGCTATGGGTTAGATGATCCTTCATTTGTTCAGGCAAGAAATGTGCTATGCAGCTGATCCTGGAGCAACGCCTTCTGACAGGATCAGGTTATCATTATATTTGTGAAGAAGATTCTTTGGAAAAAGATGTGTGGTCCTCTGGAGAGATCAATGGAATTAGAAACCAAGATGTGAACCCCACTCCCAGTTCATTTCCTGTGTGTCCATTTTTACCACCGTATTTTCTGGGTGATGAAATCCACAGAGGTAATGTGTAGGGTGCTTTGATGAATTACAGAACTCTTCAGAATAATGGTAAGCAATATCATCAGCATCTGTTATTTCTAAACTAGAGCATGGTTTTATTCAGAGAGACGGATGCCAGCATATCTGCCACATCCATTTACAACGTATCACTAGGAGGCAGGCAGAACACTCCTCCCGGTCAAAAGGGTGGAGGTTGCACATCCAGTAACATGCGTTTTGACTTACTGAATGTTGTAATTAACATGCCTAAATCTTGGATGACAAATAACATTATAACTTATGTGCAATGACAGAAAATACTTTTATATTAAAAGATGGGCGAGTGCGTTTATTATTGCTTTTAATTGGGTAAGTGTTAGAAAAGGTTGGTTTAACACTCCTGTTCTTGCTGTTATAGATTATAGGCAAGAGTTAAGAATTCACTCATCCAAAGTTGTTACTTCCTTCAGTTCCTGCAGTTCACATTATGTCTGGTGAAATATTTTGAAGTGAAATTTAAAATTCCGATGGCGTGACAACACACATTTAATAATTTAAAAGACATGCAGAAAATTCCCAAGCTGGGGGATGTTTGCTCAAATTAGATCCGCAAAATCTATATCATGCTAAACAGCCAGAAGAGCAGTGCTCACTTGGTTGAGGGTGGGAGGTAGACCGTAATTCTCTTCCAGTTTTGGAATCTTTCTGAAGTGTAGATGGAGCTCTCAGTGTAGTGCTGACAGCCGATAGTTGGAGGGACACACTCCTCCGTCACCAGGTGCCAGTCTCTCCCATTGTTTAAAGAATACTGCAGGTGAATGCTATGGGAATTGCTGTATGGCTTGCTGCAACCCATGCTCAGCTCAAACTGCAAGAAAGTGGAGGCTGACACATGGAAGTCCCAAGTCTCGGCATAACGAGGTTTTCCTAAGAAAAGAGAAAACAACAGAAAAAAAATACACCTTATGCATATGCTTTCAGTACTGTCATTCAAATCTGTTATCTGTATTTTCATCTTTTTTCAGCCTTCCCTTCCCTGCAGATTACTATATACTTGAATTTGTGTATACCTCCCATCTTGTAAAAACTTGACCCATAAATAATTTATAAAATAGGCACATACAAATGTAGCCATGTTTGGTGACACATACCGATGTTTTCACTGAACATCAGAGCTGTATCCATAGACAAGCAGTCGATGTCTACTTGACCTCCTTGTATTCTGTACCAGCTTGCTTGTAAATCCACAGTTCCATCAAATTTATCCTGGAAGCCAGTCTGAGAGCTGTCATTCATCCCTACAAGGACATCGTCCAAAGCCCACTGAGCTGAATGCTTCCCTATAAAAAGCAGAACATGCATGTTAGTGTTAGTTATTTTTTATGCCCACATCCTGTGTTCACCCAGTGAGCAGTGCGCAGTCATGTAGACTGAGCACTGTTAAACAAGACTAAAACATTGCTCAAGGACGAACCTGGACTCTAGAGTATGTTTCTATTTCAGATAAACACAAGTATTTCCCTCTTAATTTCTCAAGCTTCAGTGCCTTCATCATCATATGCTCTCCCTGTGTTTGAATGAGACACTCCCTGAGCCCCTAGATTAGGGATTTTCATTTTATGGGTCACAACCTTCCTGCCATCCCCCACACTCAATTGGAAAGCCTTCTGTCTAGTTCCCAAAGTACCTTTTGTATGGAAGAGGATAATACACAAAGGAAGGAAAATGCTGAACGCTCTTGATATAGATGATATTCATAAAAGTGCTCTTCACTGTCTCCTTCCTGGAAACCTCTCTTCTCTTGCTCTGCAGCCTACAGGCATCTCAGTTCACCATCACCTCCATCCCACTTCTCCAGCACTTCATTTCAATTCACCTTTCTACTGGCATGCTGAAAATGTCATCTTACTGTACAATTACTGCCCTCATGGAAGAAGGAAAGTCTTGACAATAAATTGTGAACTCACAGCGATGTGCCAGGACTTTTGTCTTGCCGCTATGAGGAATGTGGATCATGGCTGATAGGGCCATTCTGCACTGAGTTATGGCAGATAGAGGACAATCTATGAAGGTGTTAATACCTGTAATGAGGAGTGGTTGTCACCTATGGACGCTGGTATGGAAGGTGGTATTTCAATCTCCAGTCATAAACACTCCCTCTTACCGGGAGCCACAGGACTGCCATCAGGTGGTCTTAGAGTGACCACTCTCAGCAGGGACAGATGTCATCCAGGTGCCCCCAGAGCAAGCGGCCATGGGCAGGACACAGGTAAGGAGCAACAGGTCTGACATCGCATCACTCGCCAGTGCAAACAATCATGGCAGAATGATGGTCTGTGGTGCACCAGTTGCTGCACTTTTCCCAAATGAACTGGCTTCTTAACTAAATCACATCCCTCTTGCCTTGTCTACTCTCTTACCTAGTGAGGACAATTAACTTCACCACATACATTGTAAGGAAATGTACGAATAAAAAACAGCCATCAAAATGATAAATGATATCCAAGAAGCTGCATACCATAATTACCTGAACGTACACTGTGTGCTTTTCTCCCCAGGGAATCGCTGTTGAAATGTACTTTGCTATATTTCTGAATATCACCTTATATTTCCTGCAGGGATCCAGGAGCTGCTGCCTTGCACAAAGGCAAGACACTTAATCAGGACATTTTTAATAGTGGTAACACGCCCCTGCGCAAGGTGGGGGCTCTCACAGTGGCCATAGGTATCAGTCAGCACCAGGGTTTTACTTTCAGCTGAGGATGTGGGAAGTGGCTGAGTGGGCTTTGGAAGTGCAGCAGAAGGCAGGGCGCTGGGACACCAGAAATGGCAGGGGGTGGGGGTCCTGTTTGGAGTGTGGAGATATTAAAATAGTGAGATGGGAGCCACCAGGTAGGCAGATTCAAGGCCAAGTTATGCCTCCTCTTCCAAAACAGAGAAAAAGTGAGATAAAATGTGTAAGCCATTTTGCATCCCAGGTCAGTCTATACTCAGGTAAATCCTTTAATCTTATTTAGGCTTTTCTGTGTAATATTCTTTTCCCTTCCCCTCTGTTATCTCTCAGCATCTTTGGTTCAAACTTAGCTCTTAAATAATTTTATTCTTAAGCCCACTATTCCACTTGGTGCTATAAAAGAAAATCATGTCTGCAGTGTGACCGAGGAAAGCCTAAATATCCTCTTACAGCACCCAAACTGTTCACCATACTGCATTTTTGGTAAGCTGAAGTTTCTGTGGAATATGTCCATACTGAGAAGCGTTGACATGTGGGTTGTGTAAAGCTGCCTAATGAATTTTTAGGATGGTGTTGCTTACCGTGTTGTGGCTGCCACCAGCGGAAAGCAGTGGCAGGGGTTTTGGCCTCCCGTGGTAAGTCTATTGAAACAACCTGGGGTTCCAGGTACGACATGAAGTCCAGCTCTCGCAGCAAATGCCAGGTGATCCCATTATCATTTGTGTATTGAACAACAAGCCCTGTATTTAAAATTAAGAAAGGCAGTTAGTCTGACTGTACAGAGCAAAGGGGGGCAACTCTTCAGCCTGTACTCAGGAGCTGCCAACCCCCATCCAGTGCATGCCACTTTTGGCATCTCCCCGACCCTTTTGGCATCTCCTGGTCCAGGAGCATTTTGTTGACAAAGTCCTACTGCAAAGGTGACGTGCGCTCACCAGCTGCCACATGTTATTTTGCTTGTCTTCACCAAACTCAAAGGATCAAATCTTTTACAACCTCAGTGAAACTTATGATTGTACCACAGAAACCATAGGAATAATGTGACTTTCTTAATATAGTCAGTATTTATTTCATATTGGATATCCTTTCAGTTTGTGTGGGACACTAAGTTGTAATTCTGATAGCTGGGGTCCATGGGTAGTTCACAATGCTCATGCTACCTATGCAAGCTCACAGCATCCTTAAAAGTTAATTATCATAATATTTGCATAATTTAAAATAGTCTTCATATCTTACACGCAGTATGACAAGTAATAGGACATAGCAGAATTGTGAAGGCACTTATGAGCTCATCACAGGGGATAATAGAAGAAAGAAGCACTTCTTATGTGTATTTCTTCTCTTAAAACTCTTTTATAGTCGAGTACATTCAAAGATAATGGATTTTCTTGTGTCTTATACTGGTGCAAATGAGAGGACAATCAAATCCTCAGTGTAACCTGTGCTGAAAGATGACAGTTCTGAGTCAGTATCAATGTAAATGCCATACATCAGGAAACAGTCCACTGATGTGAAGTGATTTAAACTGAGAAGAAAATGAGGTTTTTTCATCTACCAGATGTCAGTGACTTGTCTTCATGCAACTAGACCACTTTACATGGGCATTCTGCTCCCAAAACTCTGCTGATGCTTCTCAGTAAGTAAATAGTTTTCTGCACCATTTATGAAAACTGAAGCGGTAATTGATTTAAGTTAAAAATAAAACAATCTTTTTGATTTTGTAAAAGCAATGAAAAGCAAAACCACTGTAGAAGACCCAAAATACAAAAAGCTTATTATAACGAAAAGAGGCTTTACCTTCATTCCTGGCTCTTGGTCTGTTGCAGGAGTTACCGATAGCCTTGCTTCCAATTTGTACATAAAATTGAACTAACCTGTTAAAAAAATCAGGGTAGAAGAGAAGTGTAATTCTCTTCTGATAGCACAAGATCAGTCAGGATAACTCTTCTTTCTTGACTAATGTGGCATTTTCGGCTAGGTCATTATTCCAGGCTTATTGATCAGGTAATGTTCCCAGTGAAATCAAGCATTGCCATAGTAAACAGTGGAGGACCCAAGACAGAAGAAGGTGGTGATGTGGTTTATTGATCCTGTGCCTAATAAATGTAATGTTGGACTGAGTAGCAGATTTTAGCAGTTCCTTCTTTCACACAAAGATGCAAAAACTCCAAAGCAGGCAAATGTGCTCCTTACATCAGATCTGACCTTGGTCTCTTGTAACTGGAAATTGGTTTAAGCTTTAAAATACAATATTAGAGTTTTAATAAATTATTAAATCCTCACTAACCCACCAATCCCTTTTTGGTCCTTAAATTCTTGATGCAAACAATTTTCAGTAAAAAGAGTTCATGGAACATTTTGTGAAGTAGACCCTTTGGTTTTGAACCTATACATTTTGATTTCATTGAACATCCTCTTGTTCTCACGTCATGAGACAGGGAAAAAATATTCCTGATCCGCCTTTCTTGCAACCTTCCCTGTATTCAGTGCTTTTATCATTTCCCTACCTACTTCTTTTATGGTAAACCATAGCAACCTTTTCATCTGTCTCTCTGCATGGAAGTTTTTCCATGTCCGTGATTTTTCCCATAACCATTTTCTGCAACCCTTCTAAAACCACAACATCCCTTTGAGACAGTGCCACTGGTTTTATTGACAGAACTTTGGCTAAGCCTGGAACATCCCTATCTAGCTATATTTGAATTAATAATTATCCCATCCTTGTGCTCCAAAATACTGTCAATTTTTTTTCTCAATCTACAGTGATGCCCTGGTACCCTTGCTGAACTGATATTTTTAATTCTGAGTTTGTGGTATTAGAGTAGTTTACATTTCCTCTTAGATGTGTGCTATTGTGCTATATAACAGCAATTTGTTTTAATTAATATCCTGCTGCTCAGTCATCAAATTTCATTGCGTGTCTCTGACATTTGTCTCAGTCTTATCTGGTCATAACTAATGTAAAGGCCAGTGAGATGACTGAGAATGCCATTGCCCCGTCATCTACACCTTCTTCACAGTTTGTCTGCATTGCACACCCGAAACAGCGCCCGAACAGAGCAGGGAACCTGGACTTGTCCCCACCCTGAGCTTTTGCATGCTGAAAGTTGGCGATGCCATTCTCCTTCTTGTTTCCTAACCGGTTTTTTACTTAGGATGCTGCCTGCCTGTTGTGTTATAACTATTGGAGTACTTGCTGATGTGATCTTTCTGCAAAGCAACTGCTTGTCCCTCGTGCTGGGGGTGTCCTCATGGAGTGCATAGCGGGAGACAAGGTCATTGCCAAGCAGAGGTTTTGGAGGAAAAAAGAATACAAATCTAAAGGAAACCAGGCTTCCTTAATTCTGTGGCTTGTAGATAACTTCTTTATTTTAAATACTTATTTTTGAGGTGAATTTTTGTCTCTGTGTGAAGAAAGAAGGCTTGATTTGTCCCTCAAATAACTCTCCACAAGGATAACTCTTTTCGCTTTAGGGGATTTGGTCCTAATTTGTAGTGACATCAGTAAAATCACAGAGAAGCCACAGGACTACAGCCAGAGCCAGTACGACGCAGATAGGACTCCAATTTCCCTCACCCACTGCTACATACACAATGTCACGATCCTCTTCCAATTCTAAAACCAACTGCATTCCAGTTCTGTTATCAAAATTGGTATCTCCTGTCTGAGATGTTTTGTATATCCATAGGGACTAGGACAAGCCAGAATATACTCATCAGTCTCGTTCATAATATAACCCCATAGATAGCTCAAGAACAGACAGGCTGGCAGTATTACACTATTTAGCCAGGTAGATCCTATTGTTTGCTGCAGCTCTGTTGTCTCAGGCAGTATTCAGGCAATAAAACACTGGACAACGGTCTCAGAGGTGAAAAGATTTACAGTTCCATGCCAAAACTCTCTTTTACGCTTGCCAAATGTAAAGATTGGTAAAAAGCAGAAACAAAAGACAAAAAAACCCCTTTCTGCAGAAGGGTGAATCAGCCCATCTGATCCATAAACGTTTGACCCAGAACAGCTCTCTGGGATGGTTGCACAGTCATTAGCAACAGAGTCTGTAACACAGACGGGAGCCAAGTCAGCTAACAAGCCAAATGTCACTGCTTGGAAAAGTATATATATTTTCTAGCTGCCAGGTAGGCACTGTATGCAAATGCTCTCACTGAACAGATAGTAAAGAGTTTCATAAGGGACAGGCTATCAAAATGGGAGGCAGTAGCTCATCAGTAACCAAAATGCATCCAGGTATCGTATTGTCAGTCAGGAGGATGGAAATACTGCTGGTGAAATTGTGCCTTTGGCACACTGGGCCATACAAAAGGGAAGGGATGGAGAGACTCCAGGGGGTTTCTGAAGTGTAGGGCAAAAAATGGTCTGGGTGAAATGAATTTTGACACTTACAGCTCTCTTAGTGCTATGGGACATTCTCCTAATGTCTGTGAAAAAAGTGTAGTCAATAATATAAAGGAATAAAGAGATGGTAGGACAAATAAAGCTAAGATTATGATAGCACTTAATGTATATGCTAAACATCGAGTGCTTGTTTACAGTCATTGGCTTCAGGGAGCAAGCTTTAGTTTTAAATGCTGTGAGCATGAAACCTGAGTTTAGTGGTGCCTTGTTGGGCTGCTTCCCTGAGCAGCACCACGCACCTCAGGCAAATCTCAACCCCTTCGGAGCAGAATGAACTGGGAGCACCAAGTTCCCATGGACCCCACTCCTCTGGGAAGACCATGGTGAGGAGGAGAAGGGTCTTTGTACTTCTTACAAAAAAGAACTAAAATTCTTTACATTCCTGACATAAAATTTACACTTTACATACAAAAAACTGTAACTGAAGCAAGATGATAGGGAATATGCATAGGTAGATCTGCAGGAATTCAGAATGAAAATAAAACTTTAATGTCTTGCAATATTTTTCATTTTTTGCTCTTCCATGCCTGATTTAATGAAACAAGATCTTAAAAGTCTGGGAAAACACTATTAACCTGAAAAATAAGAAGCTTAAAAATCTACTGCAGGAGTTTCAGCCTTCCTATTCACAACCCTCAATCCACATATCTAACGGTATGTCTTTCAAGGCATATTTTCCTGCTGTTTACTCAGTCACCAAAACCCCCCAAACAAAAAGCCCACGCACAAATAAAAGATAACTGTGCAGGGGCTAAGGTGACCCCTAATAAGATAACCGAATTCTATGCAAAGCATTACTGAATGCAAAAAGTAATGGGAAAAAGTGCTTCCCTCTAATCTCCTTTTTCAAGTGACATTAATTTTAGCTCCAATAATGGAAAAAATTTCTAGGCAGAGGAATTATTTTCTTTTTAGGGTATGGGTCTTTCAGTTAACCCTTTCACACTCTCACAAACTTCGTCTGCTTTTGCTTCTAGGAAAAAAGACCCAGTTAATGTTGCAGATGGTCTCAAACATTAAAGTGGGATGTACCTGTTCTACACATGGTTTCTGAAGGCTGGATGTCCAAGTCTTACATGATCAACCCAGATTCCCTTATAATTGCATGCTTCCAGCAGACAAAGCACTGGTCTTAGCTAACCCTATTTTAGGATGAGTTGCATCGCCATTTGAAGTAGCTATTTCTTTCCTTTGAGCATAAAAGCAGCCTGGGGTAATTGCCATAGTCTAATGAGTCCATGTTCTGGTCAAGCTGCATGAGAAGAATCCTACCCTTGAGCAGACACATGGCCAAAGAAACCAAAAAAACAATGTTAGTCCCATTTGTCTCTGAGATGACAGGTGCTTTTGTTCTGTCTAGCAAACAGCCCAGGGGTGTGGTGTCAAACTTGTCTTGTTCAGCGAAGTTAAAGTGCTCACTGTGATGCTTATAAAAAAATTCAGTGCTGGCTTATTTTGATAAAATGATCAGTCGCAGCAGGAGAGCAGCTCACACGGTGAGCACGCGCTCAGAAGAGGCATCTTAGTTACTCTTATCAGGTGTCCCTCTGTCCATTTACATTCTTGGGGCAGTTTTGAGTCATCAGATGACATACATAGAATCATACAAAACATAAGTAGTGATAGATTTAAATAGTCAAGAAAGAGCATTGCTCAGTACTTTAAAACTTCCTTTGGCTTTTTAAATGCTTCAAACTCTATGAAAATGGAAAGCTATAAATATGTATATCTGGCATTAAAAGTGGTTTCAAAGTAATCTTAAAGCTAGAGAAAATCCTTTTCTTTTCTAAAAAGATTTCTCCAGGAAAAAAGGAAGAACTCAAAAATACCATTTGAAGATAGACTTCTTGATGATGTGGTTACTTCCAATATTATGCTTCACAGATTAATAACATGAGATTTAAAAAGACGGTGGAGCAGAAAAGAAGTGCTCAGATCTTTCCAGAGTTCCAGTGTAAACATGTACTTGTCCAAAGCGTATTTGTCAAACAATTAGTTAATTTAATTATTAAGTAATTTACATAATTATATAAATAATTCACATATTTGTCAGACACGCAGGGGACAGAGGAAAAGCAGGTGGTGCTGTGCTGCTCAGTGCTGGGGAGCAGCTGAGGATGTCCGAAACCCCGCAGCACCCGTACTGCCCTAAGGAGCACCACTTGTCTGAGCTCGAGAGCGGTAGCAGTAACTTGTGGCCAATCTTTGCTGAATGATCCCACAAATTAAATAATGTAGCAAATCACAGCATTGCTTACTCTTGGAGCAGTATTTTTCAGGATAAATATCTTTTATTAAGCTAACTGATATAATTGTAGGGTGGGCAAGGTTTCAGGCGTGTGATCCCTCATGAGACTGGACAAAGCAGCAGCAAACTCCAGGCTAAATAATGGTTAGAATTAACAGCCTGTTGTTTATCCTAATTACATTAATCAATTAGACAATTTCAGAGGGAAAAGGATAATTGCTACCAGCAGAGCAGCATTCAGGGGTAGCGGGAGAGAGAGGTGAAGGCTTGTTAGCCTCTTGACTACACAGAAACAATTCACATTCCGGTTTTCTTCACTTCTGACAAGTGGACTAATTCACAACATCTGGCAAGTAAACAACAGCTCATTGCTACACCATCGGCGTGCCTGCAATTCAGTGCAGTTGGGGGAAAGTGAGTTTTTCTGTCCAGCTATGGGCAGAATCTTAGGGTTTGTGCAGTCTCAAGACCATATCTTCTGCCTGTCCATCTACAATGCAATGCAAACCATCTTCGCAGAAGGGTAAACAGTTCATATTTTCTATGCTGCTATTCCATTCTGTTTCTAATGTAAGTTTTCCCTCTCAAGAAAAGGAGGTAGTACACCAGAATGAACAAAAAAGTAATTTCTCTGGCTTTAAGATTTCTTATACAAGTTGTGATTACCAGAAAAACATTTCACACCTTCTCACATCTACACTTGTAATAGCAGAAAGGAGACAGCACAGATACACAACAATTGTGAGAAGCAGCGCTGAGGATTGACCTGATATTTGTGGTGTCCAGGGGAACAGTCCTCGCCTCCCTTTTGCCAGGTCCATTGAAGTACAGAGATTTTCCGTCGCTGAGCATGCCACAGCCTGTCCCAACCTGACCTCCTGTTATCTTGTACCAGAGAGGGCTTAGCTTTCTCTCAAACCTGTCGAACATCTCACTGTGATTAGGCACATTAGACACACAGGTTCCATGTGATGCTTCAAGAAAAAAAAAATATGGGAGATGCTTTGGTGAAACTGTGCTGAACAGAGTAAAGGTCACATACAGTACATTGGCAGACTGTTCTGTTGCATCCACATATGAGAAAGCACTGGGCTTTTCTAAGAAAATGCCCTGACGTCAGGATTGTACCTTTTTAAACACTCTTTATAAATTTTCATAGGCAGAATAAGCCTTCTTCCTCTAAATTCTAAGATGGCTTATTTCACTAGGTGATGTGATAAGGCTTTATGTTGATAAGGCATTTTATGTGAACAGAAAAATATTATCCTTTTATTTCATTTTAAACAAATCGAACAAAAGATGTTAGCTTATTGCTTTGTTGGTATAGAGGGTTGAAAAGAATGCAGCGTGCAACTGGTTGTGTCAATCACTGTTTCTTTTTGTTGGGTTTGGTTTTTTTTTTTTTGTGTTTCAGCATAAAAGCCCCTGAAACCACAAGTGAGCAGAATTTTCCACAGAAGGGCCTGTCAGAACATATGTTCCCTCCTGGTCCCATGCCATCTGATGGCCAGGGGACTCAAAACCAGCAGCAATTCTTTTGAAGACGATCCAAAGGCTTTTAAGGAGACTTTTTAGTTTATAATATTTTATTTTGTTTTCTCTTCTATCACTAGTCCCTTCCCCATTCATACAGATGGTGATGTTCAAAGACTGCAGTTGCCAGAAACATCATCGGTGTCAGCTGCCTTCAGCTGCTCTGTTTTGCCTGTGCTGAATTTTATTTAACAAAATGAAAAGATTCTTGCTGGCAGCCCATGAAATTTATGTCATCATGTATTTTTCCAGAATATTGGAGAGGAAAAACAAGATGCCAGATTTACAGCTTTAACTCAGCCAATGTTTACTGTAATCCCACCTAAAAAAGGTTTTCTTACCTGTGTAGCCCAGGTCACAGAAGCAGACTCCTGAGACACAGTCCCCGTGACCGCTGCAGTAGCTGGGGCAAGGCTCTGAAATGTAAACGCCATCTAAGCCGAAAGGAGGCACGCTCTTGTGGGAGCTGCTCTCCTGGATCCAGCGGAATCGAGTCTTACTGTAGAGAGACAACGACAAAAGGCACAATATTGCTATTCCCAGCTTCAATACCTACTGCGTACTTTATGTGCTCTTTGTTTAAGATTAAAAGGAGCTTTTCCTAAATTTGCCATTTGCAAATAAGATGCAAATGGATGTCTAGAAAATATTTCTGACATCCTACAGTTTGTGCATCTTCACTTATGGATATTTTTTCCAGATTTTTTTTTAGTGTATCTTGACTTCTCTGTCCTGTATCCACCAGTGTGATGCACAGAACAGATACATGGCTTTATCAACAAAAGTCAATGATTAGACATGACTCTGAAGATGCCTTTCAGTACTCAGTTCAACCCAAACTGCTAATTGCATTTTAAACTCCCAGAACTCCATTTCATATGGTACTTATATAATGGCAGTGATACAGAGTTTATTACAGGATCATATAATTTTGCATAAAAAACCTCCAAGTAATGTGAATACAAGAAAAATCATCCACTTTATAAAAATAATGGCAAACAGCGTGTCCTACAGGACATGTGGACAGAAATACAAAGTTTTTATTCTTGGATGGTAACATGAAATTCCTGGAAAAGTGATCTAATCCTTAGCTTGTATAACTGAATCTGCTCTGGGGACTTTGGTGAGCCTACACTAAGTTACTCCAGCTGACCCACCGCATAGGAAATGTGTGGAAGAAAAAATATTTTGTTTTTTAATTTTCAGTCTCTAACTTTTATCTGAATCATTTTATAGGAACTCCAGAGAGGGGAACGAAATTAAAATCTCATTGCCAATCCAATGGATTAACTAAGATAACAATAATAAATAATAATATATGTAATAAACCGATTCCTTTTTTTCTGCTATGCACTGGGATTTGGTAAGTAGGCGATCATTGTGCTAGTGCTTTGTACCAACTGATGAAATGGGATACTCTCCGGATAACCCATGAACCATGATTTCCAAAGCAACCCACAACACTGAGACTCTCATCATACTCGCAATACTTTCATTTTTAATGTATTAGCATGAGCTTCTTATTCCTGATCACATTACTGAACATAATGCCAAACAGATTGCTGCTATTGATTCTGCACTGCTTGTTTTGGGTAAATCAAATCAGCTGGTGTCAGATCTGTGCAATTTGGCACCTGCTTTTATTGGCTAATTACTGAAGAAAAGACAAACTTGTTACGGTACACGCTGCTATTTCAGCTCCTTGCGGCAAAGACACTGGCTCCCCTGCTACACAATATGCCACATACTGAAAACCTGTGCCGGGGCTTGAGGATGAGGAGCCTGTGGCAGGAGGATGGAGCCGAAACCCAGGGGCAGCACTGGAGCGGCTGCCTGGGGAAGAGAGGCAGGCGGCAGCAGGGGCATGGGCAGGAGCTCAGGGGGACAGCTGCGGCTGCACTGGCAGCGCTTGGTGCAGGCAGCAAATCAGACCAGGGCGGTTTACTGACGGTGTAAGACAGCGAGCAAGGGGAGCGAGAAACTTCAGCCAAATCCAAATAAGATTGAGAAAAACCTCCTCATTTCAAGGCTTATTTGCGTCTTCCACCATCTGATGTTTTCTCATCTGTGTTAACCTGATGCTGAGGTCGCGCTCGCAGAGGAGCACACCTATCATTCCTCCCTCCTTTGACTTCAGCTGTCCTGGCCACCTTCAATGACACAGCACATTACACAGCGGCTCAAATACCCTTCTGGGGTTTCTTTGCCCAGTGGTAACTGTAAAATTAATCCTGTTCAAATGGCTTATTTGATTCAAGGGACTTACCACTCTCTTGCTGGTGCCTCTGACTGAACTGATATGCATAAAGACAGACAGCACCATGATGAAGAGATTGATGTTAAATTAAAATGTTCTGTGTTCCTTGTTGCTTTGTAATTTAATTTTATAGACCATTCTGACACCTTTAAAATGGAAAGCTTCTCCCTGTTTTGGAGACCACAGTATATTTTTCTCAGATTTGCTGATTTTTAACACTGCTTTTATCCACAGCTTGCAACTTTTTCCTAGAGTAGCATCAAAGAAGAGGCAGCTAATTCATGGATACCAGTGGCATCACTGGTTTACAATGTACAGTACCTGGCTGCAAGCGACCTGGGGATAACAATAGTAATTCTTGTCCAGTCCTCAAAGTCTCCTGTGTGATACACGGTCGGCTCACTCAGCTCCCTGGAGCTTCCCTCGCAACCTTTCGTGCCCGGAGACGCAGGGTAGCAGCCCTCCTTCACAAGGGACCAGAAGAGCCCAGCATCATGCGAGTACTGAAGCAGAACGGGAGCAGAGCTGCTGTACTGGTTAGTGCAACCAATGTTCAGCTGCAGAAAAGCAGAGCAACAGATACGAGTGCTGTTATTGGTATTTATTGGCTGCAAACCACCTTTGACTTTTTGGTTTGGGAGGCTTAGCTCTCTGAACTCTTGCTTTGAACCCTGCTGGCAAACAGTGACTGATGCTTGGAGTCTGTTTCCTATACCTATACGGCATTTCTCAGTAAAAGTTCCCATTATTCCTTCATTGAGGTTGCTGGGTTCAGCACACCAAAACGTGCAAAGAACTTTTCAAAGGTCCTGGTGCATAGCAGGCCACAAACAGCAAACTCTGTGCAGGCACCTTCATGCCTGGAAGGAGTGAGAGGAGCTGTCCCCTCTGAGACCCATCCATCTGCAGTCCACCCCGATGTGCCCAGAAGACCAGCCTGAGTCCCAGGTCCCCCCTGCCCTGGGCTGCGAGCCCTGGCCACAGCTTAGTCATCGACCTCCCAGGAATGATATCTGGGAGCTGGTGCTGCAGTGTGGGCCCCCAGAATAGAGCAAAATTGGTTAAAGCAGGAAAACGTGTATTAAAATGTGAAATGAGAATGTAACCAAGATAAAAATCAACTGCTGATTTGAAGTTTTCAGTTTCATTTATCAAGCTATCAGAAAAGTATTAGTTTTCAGTATCTTATTGCAGAAATTCTACTTGAGCTGTAGAATGTAAAATGCAAAACAAAATCATTCATGTAAAAAGAAATAATTTTGACAAATTACTGTCTTTGAGTTTATCAATGCAAAATTATTCCAGGCAGCTATTTAAAATGGAAATTTCACAAACTCAGGAAAGCATTTAACCCTATGTTTAAAATTAAAGCATGCAAATAGGACTAACACATTTATGTGCCGGCCAGTTTAAAAGCTGTCCAAAAAAGAGAGGAGTATGAATTCAGGCCTTAAATAATAGACTTTATAAAGAAGAACAAACACATGTTGTTTATGTTTTGTATATTTATGTTACACTGCCAAGTGTTTCAGGGATGGAAGGTGTATGAAATATTTTAAGTATCGCTTTTTTAGACTAACTAATTTTTGAAATGCTGTTGATCATCAAACCTACAGAATGGAGACTTAGTCACTAAAGTAGAGGAAAGGGGTTAAGAGGTAAACAGCATCTTTTCCAGGCTAAATGGTATTTATATATTGAATTATTTTGGGGTTTTAGACAGTTTAAAGTCTAAAACTACAAGCAATACTCACTCAGAAATTGTATTGCAATCCCTCAATTTGTATAGCGTTTCATTAGCATAACCTTTAGATTAAATGAGATTATTTTACAAATCCCATTATTTCTAACTAACTTTCCTATTTATAGAACTCTAGGAATTATATTTGAAAAGCTGCCTGTAAACATCTCATCTCTTTAATAATTCTGCTTGTAAATTATTCAGTGTCTGTATCCACCAATTATGTAAGGACCGTGTATTTGTGGTGAGCTCATTAAAATTGCATTGCAACCAACCTCCAGAATTCACCAATGGGATTTCATTATATACTCAATAAAATTTTGATTAGGGTTCAGAAACAAGAGCTTGTCAAAGCAAACACACTTTCTTTGGAGCCCATGTTCTGATTGTCAGACCACTGAAATTTTTGTAAGCCCTTTAAGAAGAGAATGCTAATTGGAGCCTATATTCATTGACACAATAAAAGTAAATTATATGAAAAACCCACACTGGAGTACAGAGCAGCTTGTAAGTCCTTAAATAGTTTAAAATACAAAAAATGTACGCAAACCACATTGGAGCTTTTGTAGTCACGAAGCCTCAGATGGGATAAATCCTTTTTCCCTTGACTGTGCAGTAGCATTTCCTAGTACCAGCTCAAACATAATGATGGTCACTCCAACCCACTTCTGAAATGCATTGAGGAGCAAGAAGCTTTAAAATTTCTCCAGAGGGGTAAAAAGTCTCTCCTGCACCAAGGTTTTGGCTATCCTTTTAGAAAGCAGCATGATATTTTATGCTGTATGAATTCATACTCGTGCTCTTCACATCTTATTAGGAAGTGGTATCACCTTGTTTTGAACTGTGACATCTTGCAAGTGTTGACTAAGGGCAGTTGTACTGACATTCTGCAGGGATTTATGTTTAAGGAATACCTTGAACTGCAGGACGTATCCAGGCTTCAGAGTTAAATCTCGAGTCACTGCAAACCGATCTCCATCTGATTTACCAAAAAGCATGGCAGAGGGGGTGGCAGAGCAGAAACTTTCATTTTTGGTCATCCCTTCATTGGCCAACATTAACCATATGCTCAGCTGGTTCATAGGGTAATCAAATGCTGGCTTTTCATAAAAGTTCTGTTAGAAATGAAAAGAAAAACAACAAGTACTATCACCTTACAGTGTGACTTCAGAATAATTTCGAAAATGATCAAGTTTCACATTTTGCAATTTGTATTTTCTGTCATTTTCAAAAAAATGTAATTTCCAAAATTTCTGTCATGACTTTTTGAGGAGATACATTACATCCTCTGTCACAAAGATTAGGAGCCTGGTGGTTTTGTGATAAGATCCAGGTTATTCCCACACAGAGAGACACGGCTGCAAACACTACAGCTGTTTCTTTAAATACACCCGATATTTTCAAAGAAAATTATATTCAAAGAAAAGTCTACTACAGAGGATGGTTCCTGTTTTGTGGGGATACCCACAGCCTGCTCTTGCTTATTACCTGTGGTAAAGTGGGATTAACAACGGGAATGATGTGCTTCTGCTTCTCTGACAAAATGATGATGTCATCGATGGCCCACTGATCATACCCTTCCCCTGAAAACACGGGCTGCCACCAGCGAAACCTTGTGCAAGGCGTCTTGGCTGCGGCTGGCAGCTCCAGATAGACAAACCTGAAGAACAGAAATTCAGAAGAACTTTGGGAAACATGGTTTGTAGAGAAATGGGAGAAATACCACTGAACAGGGAAAAGAGGCAAGAAAGCCAATATCTATCTTACGTGTAGAAGTCCTCAGAAATCCTCTATGTATCTGGATACCTATTTATACACTGCATATCAAGAAGCCTTCTTTGTCCTTCTTGTCTGTGGAGAATGTAAACTCTTTAAGACAATGGCTATTTTTTACTCTCTGTTACTATATTGCCTAACACAATAAGGAACTGATTTGAACTCTTCAGCTTTGAATTAAACTGTTCAGCTGATCCATGTTCAGCAAGTCTTAACATTCTTCTGGTGCCAGCCAGTAATAGTGAAATATGCTGGCAAAATTAATTTCTCATTCTCTTCTGCTGGTTGGTCCTATTTGTAGACAAAAGCATCCTTCTGTTACAACACCATACATTATGTAGCAGAGTTTTCTGCTGTGGATAAAAATATTCCAGCCTTCCTATATATGGATCTTCAAAAAAGAACTTTAGGTCTTCTCAGATAGTTTGCTTTATGTTCAACTTGGGAAACACCTTACAAAAATGATGTTAAATAAAAGTTGAAGTTTCAGACCTAATCATACTTATGTTAGAAAGTACAATAATTGGTTACTTGTTCAGTCCTATTTCAGACACCTTACATATATGCATTTATGCATATATTCCTTTCCGTACTCTTTCTTTATACCACATGTTATTTTGTACCACGGACCCCACTTCACTTGCTGGATAGGCAGAGAGAGGTGGAGGAATTGTTCAGGGCTACAGGGAACCTTCTTTTCCAGAGGATTCCTAGATTTATGTGTTGGAAAATAAGGAATTGGAAAATAAGATCTGGACCACATTTGAAGCAGTGGAAAAATAAATATGCAGAGCTATATTCAGTAAGGACCGTCACTCTTGGTTACTCAGAGGGGCAAATGTTTTGTCTAAAAATAATGTATTGGATGGTCCAGTGACGAAGGTTTCAGTATGTAGCTTCTTTGTTGGATGTGTCCTGTAATTTTGACAAAGCAGAGGCTAAACAAAGTTCAATGGTTTTATACTTCCAAGTGCCTATATCACCTTTAGAAAAGGACAGTTTGCTGAGTTACAGAAGTTATTCTGAAAACGTTCATTGCAATGCAAAATGACAAGATGGGAAGATAAAATTATTTACATATTGAAAGGCATGAACTGCAGGTAATAGAAATCATGTTAATACCTATGCAGACAAATGCAATTAAAATTTTCACTGACAAGCTATCTTAGAGCAAATTTGAAATGCTGAACATGATTTCTGCTCCTCCTTAAACATTTCTTTGAAGGAGTTTTTGTTGTATGTGATATTAATACACGTTCATTAGATCTGAAACCAGAGTCAGAGGAAATGGCAGATATCTACGCCACTTTTGGGCAAGTTCTGTATTTGCTTGCTCATCTTTTGCACATTTTAGTCATGTTTCATATGGAAGGTGAGAGATTGGAAACTGTATATTTTACTTCAGTTTTTTCTGAAGCCCACTTTCATTAGATTTTTCTTTCCTAGTGACAGGAGTTTACTGTGGCAGCCTGGAAAAGCTTCCACAAAAATGATGGCTTTTAAGCATTAAAACTTGAAATTATTATTCATGTTTTCATAAATTGAGAAATAGGTTTTTTTAAAGAGCTGATGCAGTATGGATATAATTTAGACCAAAATTATACCTGGGTTTGCTGAAGTCAGAGAAATACATTTCTGCTAGTAGCTGCCAGTTGATACCGCCATTATTGCTGTACTGCAGCAGCACGCCTTCTTCTCTGCTGTCTGGTTTATTGCATGAAGAACTGTCTCCTCCTATCTGGATGTAAAACTGGACAAAATCCACCCAAGTAGTGTCCAAATCCCAGCTTACCAACTGCCTTTTTCCAGCCTACAATACAAAGGACAGAGGGGGGAAAATAGTATTACATATAGAATCATAGAATCGTTTAAGTTGGAAAAGACCTTTAAGACCATCGAGTCCAACCATTAACCTAGCACTGCCAAGTCCACCACTAAACAATGTCCCTAAGCGCCACATCTACACGTCTTTTAAATACCTCCAGGGATGGGGACTCAACCACTTCCCTGGGCAGCCTGTTCCAATGCCTGATAACCCTTTTGGTGAAGAAATTTTTCCTAATTTTTCCCATCTAAACCTCCCCTGGTACAACTTGAGGCCATTTCCTCTTGTCTTATCACTTGCTACTTGGGAGAAGAGACCGACACCTACCTCGCTACAACCTCCTTTCAGGTAGTGGTAGAGAGCGATAAGGTCTCCCCTGAGCCTCCTTTTCTCCAGGCTAAACAACCCCAGGTCCCTCAGCCGCTTCTCATAAGACTTGTGCTCCAGACCCTTCACCAGCTTCATTGCCCTTTGGACATGCTCCAGCACCTCAATGTACAGAGGGGCCCCAAACTGAACACAGTATTTGAGGTGTGGCCTCACCAGTGCCGAGTACAGGGGGGCGATCACTTCCCTAGTCCTGCTGGCTGCACTATTTCTGTTACAAGCCAGGATGCTATTGGCCTTCAATATGACACCTTCACTATGAACAGGCATATTCAAAGTCAAACACAGATGAATATTGCACAGAAAATCACACAACACAGAGGACATCAAATTGTGTGTTAACATGACATTTTTTTGTCTTTCAGGCAATGATTGTGCTTGGCCATCCTTTATGTCTTAATCACTCTTGGTGTGATCTCACAAGCAGTTTTATTAGTACATTTCAACACACAATGCAACTTCACATCACAATTTCAACACAACTATTTTGTCTCATTCCTTCAAGGTGCCAAGTACCTTTGGAAGACAAGGAGCAGACCCTGGGTATCCTGAACCAACTGGTGCTAAGTTTTTAAGTATTCAGTTTTTTAATGATAAAGCATAAAGCAGTAAAAAGACATTTCTGCTGTCTCATTTCCCCAGTCAAATCTTGCATTGTGTAGGGTTGCCCAATCATCTGAAATTATAGCCCCTACAATAGCTGTTGCTTGAAGCCCATCTTCTACACAAGAACAAGGGAGGGGCATTTTCTCTTCATGCGTCACCTGAGTAGGATGTGTTCCTACACAAAACTATGCTCTTTTCCTAGTAATTGTTGTAAATCAGGAGTCTCTCCACTGAAACCTGTGGATTTGGTTTCAGGTTTGCCTGAGCATAGCTGAGAGAAAAAACAGCCTCATAAAATTTAGTGAACAGCTTTTCCAAGGATGTTTCTGAGGACTAGCAGAAAACAGCTCTTGGACATCTACACTGTGGGTTACATGGTCACTCTGTGCATGTTGGCAAAGGAAGACAGAGCATATTCAGCTAAAAAAAGCTTTAAGGTTTAAGAGCCTTTTACTGTAACTGGAATGATCTTGTTCCCCTCTTCCCTGTGTGCCCTGCTGCTTGAGGCTGCGCTTGCACATCAGCAAGCCTACAAGATGCTGATATGTGATATGAAGCTGCCCACAGCGAGGCAGGACACGGAGCGAGAGCAGAGTCCCTGCAGAGGTGACCTGTGTGCCCCACGCCTGGCACAGCCCTGCCCCGGCACAATGCCGTGCTGCCACAAGCTGTCATAGGTAGGGCAAAGCCAAATACGTGCAGCTGGAGAGGGGACGCAGGGATCATATGTCTACATTCATTAAAAGTATCTGCAACCTGGCACTGCCCCCCAAAATGGAGCAGAACTGGCAACACGCCTAGTGTTTTTAATTCCCTAAAAGATCATGGGTTCCTGGCCATCTCCAAGCAAAAAAGGTATCAAAAAGGAAAACCTGGGTGAAGTTATAAAATGATGCTTATGTTTTAAGCAAAATTTGTGTTTTTCCCTGTCTCTCACTTGTACATCCATGATAGTCCTGACAAATTTCCGGACAAATTTGAGATAAGCAAGTGGCATGATCTAGCTGGACATAAGAACCAAGATTTATAAGCTGAGATTTAAAATATCATCTATGTTTTTTAATAAGATGATAGATGAATCCTGTTCCACCCATTGCCTCTTTTCTCTTCCTACCCAGTTCAGGGTAAATTCAGCACAGATAAATGTCTATTGCTTTCCTTCTCAGAACGTTCTGCTTTGCTGGTGTTACAGCCTGGATCCATAGCTCATTTGTAGACTCTACCAAATAGGCCACATCACACTGCTAGACTAATTTCTGGAAACTGAATGCTTGTGTCTTCAAAACTCAGTTAGCTTATACCACCAATGACAACTAAAACCTGTGAAGAATCCTTTGATACTCAAAAATTCACTTAGGGTACAGTCATATTGAATTACGCCTGCTGTGTTGGTTTATTTGTTGGTTTATCCCCAGCTGAGTAAAGCCCTCCTGGATGGTGCTGTGAGAGTGAGATGGGCCCAGTCTTGGGTGCAGCCCCGAGCTTCCTGGTGCAACCCCACATGGCTAATGCTGGCCAAGGTGACACTGATCATCTTGTGGTGGTTTGTTTTCACAGCTTCTTTTGGACACCCATGGGAATTTGAAATTATCATCATCAAATCAAACTAGTAATGGATAATAAAGATTCAAACACCCTTGTTGTCCCATGGGCAGGTGTGTCCTGGCTGGCTGAGGATACCCAACATACTGACCTGCAGTGGATCAAGCTCTGGCTGTAAACTATTCCAGGTAGGTTTCCCATATCTACACCCCACAGCTGCTCTGCCTGCCAAAGGGTTAACTACAGAACCAGGTTAATTGAGAAAGGGCACGAGTGACATAAAACCTCAGAGGAATTGCAGGGGCTAATTGAAAGAGCTCTGTATTGCAAACTCACCTACAATTGATTAAAATGAGTTGTAAACCAAAAGATAGAGGGTTGGCAGAACAAAGCCGACGTTAATTCTGGTAGTAGTAATTGATCATGGCAGTAAACATTAGAGATTCAAATAAAAAGTGGCTGTTTGAGCAAATGCAAAGAAATTGAGCCTGTGAATGTGAGCTCCCAAAACAATACAGAACTGTTGGGCAACTATAAACATAATTTTTTATTTTCTACCAGCTTGCCCACTAGACGCCTTGAAAAAGATCTAAACAGAAATTAAATAAACCACCTTCTGTTGATGGTACGCAGACTGCTACTACTCAAGAAATGAATGATAACCTAACCCTTAGAGATCAATAGAAAGAAGCCAAGAATTTCTAAATGAGTTTTTCACTCCTCCTTAGCAGAAATCAGAAGAAAGATCATAGCAGGTTAATTCTAATTTAGCAAACTACTTTGAGAAACTTGGCATAAGGAACTGAGCCAGAAGGAAAAGCATCTAACAGAGAAGACAATTATATAAAAAAAATCCAATTATCACAATTAGCTAGTTATACTGATTGGTCTATTATGAAATTTTCAGTGCAGAGCTGCATTTCCAGGGGAGCTGGATGTGAGACTATGTAGGAGTGCTGAAAATTATTTGATGGGTTAGATTTTTGTAATGAGGTAAACAACACACAATTACACAGCATTGCATATTGGGTTATTCTTCTGGGACTAATCTGGCTCTCATGACAGCAGTGGCAGTTTGATCAAACCTTTAAAAGAGAAGCACATAGCTGCATTTATACGCTTCCTTTCAATTAAGAACAAAACAAAACCCAGCACTAGACCCAAGGAGCAACAATAAAAAAAAAAAGTCTGTGATTACAACCCATAATCTTACATCTGGTCATAAAGATCTCTTTTTATTTTAGTTATAATTGTTATTAATTAGCAGAATTCCCTATCTCTCCTGCTCTGTTATTTTTGTCTGCAAAGCATCCAAGTTATACAAAAGAGTATCCTCCTACAGGCTAACCACTTTCTAAAAGTCTGGAGGGGTTGTTTTTTCGCTAGCTTTGGTCCTGTGACCTCAAATTAAGCTGCTTGTCCCCTGGAAAGCCAACCTTTCTCCATCCTTCGCCCAGAACAGTACAGAACAAACAAATGAGAGCTGGGGATTGCTGAGAAAGAACCGAGTCTCAAGACAGAAAATGCACAATTAAGACAGTATGAAAGTACACGCTTCCCAGCACATTGGCGATTTACTTCCTTCCATTACAGCTGGTATTTCTTGAATACATAAGGCACGTGTCCCTCCCTATCTCTTGATTGCTTTGTTCTTTACCTGCAGAGCACAGCTGTGCGGTTTAATGCACTTCTCATACTGCATGCTGCTTTCTGCCACCTTCCTTTTCTTTGCCATGTAACCATATCATGCTCCATTCAAACCCACATTACGTGCCTTTCTCAGTCTCCCGTCCCTCATTAGTACCTTGTTGAAGTAGAGCGAGGAGCCAGATGAGATGACCCCACAGCCTTCTTCAGGCTTGACGATCTCTCCCCCAATAATTTCCTGCCACTCTGTCTTCAGGCTGTCTGGGTTCTCAAAATCAGACATGACAGTTGAAGGAAGGGGATTTTCAGGCTGACATTCAGTACCCTGAAACCCCGAGTCACACCTGTAAGGAAGCATAAACGTACAAATCTTTTAAAGACTTTATTTGACCCTGACAATTACTTAAGGCAGTGCGCTGACCTTTTAAAAGTAGATGTGAAATAACAAATCATTCTGGGATTGGAATTTTGGATCCTGGAAACAAACTAAAATAACTGGATAATGGAAAAAAGCTATATCTTATTTCTAGAAAAACCCTGTGGTGTCCAGAAAGTTTGAAGCTGGCAGGCAGTAGTCTGTGCCCTTGGTATTGCACCCAATCTGACAGCAGCTGCCAAGCGGTGCTGAGCTGGTCCTTGGCATCCTTCTGACCCAGCGAAACAGCTCCAGCACTGAGGTCCCTGGGGGCCTTGTGCAAAGGGCTGGAGGGGCCACCAGGACACCTGCAGCAGGGCAACCATGAGCCACTGAAAGCTCTTCCAGCACCTGGATCTGCCAAGGGTATGGATTCTCTGACAGAGGGGTGTGGAGCAACTGGCTGTTAATGTTGCTTGAATGGTCTAACTCCCCATAGTGCTTTTATTTTTTAATATTTAATCTAAAAATAAGAACAACAGTAAAAAAAAAAAGTATGCAAAATAATAGGATACCTGAAGTATCAGGAGACCATTTTTAAGAGGAACTGGCAAATGCTTTATACCTGCAAACGCCGTGGTCGCACCAGCCGTGTCCGCTGCACATGTTGGGACACTGCTGTCCGATGTAGATGTTGTCTAAGGCCCATTCATCTTGGGCTGTGTAGTAGCACTGACTCCAGCGGAAACGTGTGGCGCTGGACCTTAAAACCAATAACAATGTTTTAATTTGTGATTTTTTACAGAACTGTAGGAAAAAAGATAAAATGCAACTATGAAAAATAAAGTAAGTTGATTTTGCAATCACAGCCCAGCCTGCAAAGACTGGCACAACCAAAGACAGGTTTTTGTAAAAGAACTTTCCAGATGATGCCACTTGCTGCACAGGGCTATATAATGGACTTTCCAGTCAATAATGACATTTTTGAGGAAGGATGCAGAGGTGTTACAGGGACTTTGTGCATTATTTTAAGATAAACCTACCAATGAATATTATCAGATTTTTATTGCATGCCATTCTGTGAGGGTGACAGGATGCAAAACTAGAAAGATGGATCTAGGGCGTGACTTTGTTTTTTATATTTTTGGTCACAGTTAACAGGCTATAAGTTGTGTAAAAAGCTTTCTTCTGATATTTATTATAAAAAAAATCTACGAAATTAAAGTTCTTGCATGTAAGCATTTCTGCCCTTTGAATACTGGCTATTTCCATTTGACAACAGTTGACTGGGTTTTATTGGATACAGAAATTTCTTTTTGTCAGGATGATTCTAAACTAGATTTTGCTTACATATCACTGGTGACATTACAATCACCAGTTTTTGACAAAGATCCTATTTCATAGCACCTATTTTTTCCCACATTGCAAATAGCTTGCTTTTGGCCAACTGCTCAGACAAAATCTGTAACACCCAAGGTTTGTGGCAGGGAGTCATTGGATTCGATCACTTGCCTATATATAGCTAAGCTCTGGATATTTGTAATATTCCTCAAGCAGAAAACCTTGCTGTAGTTTCTCCTTTCTAGTTAAATAGTTTCTCTTCAACAGCTTTATTTTTCTTTATTATAGTGGAGTCAGGTAACATTATCTATTAAAAAAGTGCTTGATGTTGGCCCTCAAAGAGATCGTCCAATGTGATATCGACATTTTCCATGCTGAGTGACTCCTGCTAGCTAAACCCAGCCTGACATCCACCACTCTCAAAAAACAAGGCCGGAGAAGAAACTGAATCATGAGAAGAGTAATTTTTGTTGCTCTTGAGCCGTACCAAGCTGCCCCGCCAACCTGTGCACATCCAACAGGTTACAGGCATTGGATAGTGGCAGCTCCCAGATGGTGGGCGCATGCTTGTGCCAGAATGAGATTAAGAAAAAAATATTGCACATGAAGTGAAACAAAGACGGGAAATCATTCCTTGTGCTGGAGCAAAAGGGGCTGTGCCAGCTGTGTGACAGGTCTGGGAATAAAGGGGTGGTGGGGACAACGTGGGCCCTGAGGCTGGGTCATGGAGCTGTGGAGGGGATGGACAGGGAAAGCAAGGCTGACTGAAGAGAATTAAAAATCAGATGTTAAACTGGGACAGACCTGTGCCTGGCCAAGGGCCGACTGGGTGGGCTGAGGATGAGAAACAGGAGGTTGCTACAAGAAGTGGGAGCTTCTTTCCTAGGTTTTTTCTGAGCCATATGGCTATGGTATGATGGCATGGGATATGATGCTGTTACTTTAATTTAAGGAACTCCCCCCCCCCGCCCAAAAAAAAAAAAAGTAGAATGACATGTTAAAATGAATATAGTAAAGCTGACTGAGCTACCCACTCCCATGTATGGAAGTGGAAAAACGTACAGAGGTGGCCTATGCAGCTAAAATGGACAGTACAGCAGAGCGGTTAACCATCCAGTTGCATACTACAAGCATACAAAGATTATTTTAGTACTTGCTTGGAGAAATTTTTAGAATAGCAATTTTTAATTTCTTCAGAAAACAAGTGAAGCTGCCTAAGGGCTTGATTTTTAATTGAAATGACCCTTGTTGTTTGTTTTAAGTATCTGCTTGATATTGAAAATACTGTAAGCATTTTTACAGCATGCAGAGCTAATCTGCAGGGCAGATCTGCTGATTAAATACTCCCTCAGGATATAATATATTGATGGGTTACATTACAAGAACTATGAATTATCCATTAAAAGTGCACAATGCCAGTAATCTGCACACGAAGGACTTCCTAAGCTTGCATAGGCACAATGGACAGTCAATATTCACTACAATCATTCACTGTTTATTTTCTGAGTGCTCTGAAGCCAGCACATCACCTCGGTGGTGGTGTTCACGTTCACTACAGAGCATCAATGGCACCTCAGAGGACCCTGACAGAGACTGTGCTTCAGAAAAACGGTAATGACTGGTGTTAACGTTCATGTGCACTGAGGAAAGTAACAATAGTGAAACCAAAGAAAGGTTTTGTAGCAGGCAACCCCCCCAATGACTTCCCAGCACAATAAAATTGTGTCAGGTTGTTTGTCCAGGTGACAGGAGGGAGAGCATCGCAGCCGGGCTCCTCCGGTTTTCGTTAGTGAAGGTGTGTGGGTAGAAGCGGGGTGTGCGACTCTGCAGCCCCAGACGTGTTTACAGCAAATTTGGGGGGGATTTACAGTGATACAGGCGCAACATGGACATCCTGTGGAAGTCCCTTGGTGCCCAACAAGTGGTGGTGCCCCCTGAGCATGGTTCCTGGTGCTGCTTGGTGTGGCACTGATGGCATTTCCCCAGCCACTCACCAGCCACTGCCGGGTGCAAACGTCCCTGCAGGGTGGCTGTGTGGGTGCATCATGGCTGGTTTTGGGGGACTAGGCTCACACCCGCCCTACACAAACAGTAGGGAAAGCCCACCCAGGGGTAATAACAAGGTATACCTCTGTGCCCAGGGGAACACCGCACCTGGAAACCCTACTGGGAAGAGCCCCGCGCAGCACCGCTGTGGGGCTGTTCCCAGGGCTGGCCCCACACTGCAAGGTGCAGAGCTGACACAAGGGCCATCGGCCTGTGCTGGGGCTCACGTGGGTTTCAGCTGAGCAAAATGTTTCCCTGGACAAGCTCATCGTCCCCCTCCTGCTGCAGGGAGCTGCTCAGCTGTAGGGGACTGCCACCCTGCAAGGCACGGAACACAGAGCCACGTGCTGCTGGGGCGGCTCTGTCTTCCTCCTCAAGTCTCAGATGGTGGCTGCACGTCAAGCTAAGGGTGAGCTCAGCTCCACTTGCTCCTTAGAAGCTCCCCCAGATGAATGCAGCAATGGCAGGAGGTTGTTTCCCTCATTTAAGGGGAGGGGAGGAAGGGAGGAGTCGCGTTGCCACCTGGAGATGAACATGCGGCTAAAACAGAGGTGTGTGCACCAGCCAGATGGCTGGGGATGGTCCCCGGGGTGCCACATCCTAGCGGGCAGGGTTATTTTTAGCTGCAGACAAAGAGATCTCTCCCCTGGGGACAGCTTTGCCGCTGCGGGAATCCCTCAGCCCCGAGCTGCTGCGGCAGGATGAGGGGCTGCCCTTGCCTTCCCACCCAGCGGGGAGGTCACGGGGGGCTTGTGGAAAGCGGGGCCACCATCACACGGCTGCAGGCAGTAAAAGCTCTCACGGATTCGGATTCCTCTCCAGGCAAGGGGAAACTCGTGTTAGGCTGAATTCGCAATTGCAAAAGCAACACTGCTGAAAAGCCAGTCCTGCTCACTGTTTTTGAAAGCTTTCCAAAGCTGCTCTGCACCTCAAGGTAACAACAGCTTAAGAGGATTATGTTGTTAAAAATGGTAATCAACAATTTAAAAAGGCCATGTAAATTGAGAAAAGAGAATGAGGAGCTGAGTGTCAGCTGCATTCTCAGTGATAAAACACTGGCTCTCTGGACAGTCACCATTTGGACACCTATTCAAATGGGAAGTGTGGTGTTGTGGAGTTATGAAAGCGTTTTATTACAAGCAAAACAAACCTCCCCAGTTCCTTGTATTTCTTCCCATTTTTTTTGATGCTACTGGAAGGCAATCTGGCTTTCTGGTGACATTATATCTAAGTCAGGTTGATGTCAAATAAAAGTCACTGTTGTTGTGTGACATTTTACATAAGCACAAGGAAATCATGGTGAGTCCCAGATGTATTGTGAGTGAAATGATGTTCTTTCTGTTATAAAATTTTTCAGATATGTGATTTAAAATAAAATAATTTTCTTCTCTCCTGATATTAAAAAACCTAACGATCTAATGCAAATTTGTAGCTGGTAAAATTATATTTGCTACCTTCTGAGTTACCATAATTACATTTACCCAATTATCCTGAAACTCTCATTCAGTCATTAGGTGTTGATTTGTTTATGAAGTCAGCAACTGACAGCTGCTTGTATCTCATTAAGGCCTGTTCATATGTAAATGCCTCCCATAAAACTGAAATTAATTTTCATCAGTGTTAGAAATGTTCAGTTCAAGTACAATACAATTTCAGCAAGCAGGTGCATACATTTCATTTCTCCAATACGAGTCTCACTGTCCTAACACCCCAAATCTCAGCTAACACAGGGACCTTGTATACTCATGCTTGCCAGATGCAGAACACCTACAGATGTGCAGAAATACCAGCACGCCCAGAAAGTTTTACAAGAGAAATAGGTGCTGTCATGACCAATTTTCTGGCTGCATCAGCACAGCAACACAGCTTGACGCTACCTAGGCACCCGAGGTGCAAACCCTCAGCAAAGAGCTGTGCATGCGGGGGTAACAGCTCTGGCAATGCGAGCGGGGCTGTGCAGGGGTGTGAGGGCATGTCGAGGCTACTGAGGGCCAGAGCCAGGCTAACAAGACCTCAGGCCCTGGTCCTGGGTCCTTGTTTAGGTGGTTTGTTTCCCCGAGCAGTAAGCTCAAGGTGGGCTGCGTATTTGGCAGCCCTTTTCTTGTGGGGCTGAGCCAGAAGGAAGGGCCCCAGAGCCCCCTTCCCCTTGCCCTGGTTTTGGGAAGGCAGAAGACCTGCCTCTCAACCTCTGCACTGTTTTTTTGTGGCCACTGCTAAGTTTTCACCCATGGGTGGTTGTTGCAGTGGAGTGTGGGTGAGGAAGGGAGAGGACAGGGAGGGAGGGTGCCCCGAAGAAGAGCCGTATGGACCATATTTGCTACCAGGCCCCCGGGATGATGCCCTCTGTGTGGCCATGTTGGCGGAGGAGCTCTGGACATCAAATGTTCACCAGTAACCCCCAGGTTTGTAAAGGCAGAAACTTTCCCTGTGTTAGGATGTGTGCTTTAAAAATGAGAACAAAATCCCCTCCCAATCTCAACCCAAAGGAGCGACTGAGCCCTTGGTCTGCTCCTTGCTGGTGGAAAGGAGGGAAAAAAGAGGGAAAGTGGCTGAGATGCGTCTCGTGAGTGGGATTGCTTTCGGCGGGGAACATGCAGCCATCCTTCCTTTTCATCCCGATAACTCTGCAGCGCAACACAGTTGTACTGAAAAAGTGTTTTATGAAGAGCAAAGTAATGTTCAGTGGTAATTTGTACCTTAATTACAAACAAAATTCTGCTAACAGACGGGAATCCCTTCAGATACAAGATAGAGTGTGAAATATTTATGATTTGTGAGCAGCATAAAATAGGAACACGGCTATTATTTCATCATAATTTCTCCCCACAGTCTCCTAAATTAAAATGGAATTATTTGCTTCTGTCACCTCATATGCTGAGGAAAGTTATTAGATCCTAAAGAAGAAAAAGCCCACAACATTGGTATTAACATCAACTATACAGTGTATAATAATAACTTTGATACAGTATATATCTCATAAATACATTTAAAAATAACAGCCTACTTTGAAGATATCCTGCAAAATTGTGGACACTTTTTAAACTCCTAAGTGCCTATGTGAGCCACAGTTTTTACAGCTGGTGGCACATAATGGCATGTAAGATTTAGTACATTATAATCTAACTACAAAGCAGCTATTCATAGACTTATTGTGCCTTTGGTATTATCTGACCTGATACACTTTAAGGATTCAATATTTGCCCCTGATGTTTTGCCTGGAAATATGAAATTCTTAATATTTTCTGTACAGTACAAATGGACAGTATGTTGAAAGATGGTATCATCATGAGGTGGTTGATAGAAATAAGTTGTGTTGAGGTGGTGGACAGTGCAGAAAAATGATGAAGGACAGGGAAATACAATGATAACTTAATCTGAGCAAGCTCTCATTGCAATTGCTGTGATGGATTCAGGTCACACATAAGCAAGGTGTAACTCTAATTGGAATAATTTAATTCTCAAATGAAGGAAGCCCTTAAGATTATTGAGATTTATGACAACTTTTTATTCGTATGCTATAATAAAGCTTTTAAAATAAACAATGGAAGAAATTATCTAGTTAAATAAATAAAAATGTTAGGGCAGGCAAAATAAGTTTGATTACAATAAGATGGATATGGTAGGGCTTTCTGATAATTTTTGTTGCTGTTTTTTGCAAAAGAGAATGTTATTTTTGAATACATGCTATAAAAAGAAACAAGAGCTAAAAAATTCCCAGAAATGAATCATTAGTTATTGTTTATACAAGGCTTTGGTCTGAAGATGTAAACAATAAGGAATGTGCAAAATAAAAATTAACAATCCAAATAAAGCCTTCCTCCAGTGGGCCATTTACAGACAAGCACCACTATTTTTGAAAAGGTCTGAACTTTAGTAGAAGAGTCACAGTATGTATTAAAAACAATCCTAAACAATAGTTTCGGGTGACTTCACCAACATTTCACTCTCTAATTATGTAAGGAAGGCATTTTATGTTAAATACCTGCAACTGGCTCAGCCCCGGTACCCTGGCACACCCCACCCACCTTGAGTATAATCTACCAAGGACTTGATCTCTGTCATAGCAATATCAAAGTAGATGAACTATCTGCACCCAAAAAAAAAAAAAAAAAGAAGAAAGAAATGCTCACCAAGTCTTCTGTGGTAAAAGGACGGTGATTCTCCTCCACTGAGTAAATTCACTGGAGTGGTAAATACTTGCTGATGTAAACTCCTGACAGCTTGGCATACTGGGAAGACATTCCTTGAAGTAAAATATTTCAAAACCAGATTTAATGTTGAGGCAGAGTTTGGAACAGAAGCGAGGGTTAAACATTCACGGAACCAGCAGCTTGCCTGGGTCCAGATCTTGCAGCAAAAGACCCAGAAGCAGAAAAATCCTGGCACGATCCAAAAAATTTCTCAGAAAACTATCAGTAGTATGGTTCAGGATAGGAGAAAACCATATGACTCATTTAAATAAGTACGTTTGGCATTAGTGACTAGTAATTTTTTGCTTTCCTCCATGAGGATGTCTAGCTTATTTTTTTTACTGTTCTCACCCCAGCACCTAGTGCTGACTACAAGGCCACTGAGGAATAAGTCTACGAAAGTGACCTCCAGACCGTTATACCAGTCATTTTAGAGAACTACTTGTAAAGCCTGGGGATGCTGGCTCCCCCCACTCCCTCCGTCTGCAGTGGGGAGCAGCAGTTGGAATGGCTGGAGCCAGGCGGGAGCACCCAAACACGGTCTACTGAAGTTGCCTCCAGAGGCCTTTACCATGCTCTGCAGCTGTGTTAACTTTGGCACCTACAGCAAGCGGTGTAAATTCCTCCTTCCTGCTTCTATGATTCCTCCTGCATTCAACTCAGATTCCTAGAGAGGTCTCTTCCTAAAATGTAACTTTTTCTTTTCAGAAAATCTGATCATTATCACATTTTTATATTAAATATAAACACAGTCCATTTTCCCAGCCTCTTACAGTTTTCTAGACCTGCCCTTCCATTGTTACTCCATTTTTCTGCAATATTCCATTCATTTATTTATATATCGCTAGAACAGAACCCGAAACTTTTGTGCTATGGTTTTGATGAGGTATTAGTAAAGCGCTTGAATGTTATTACCAACCTGTGTGTTCCTTTTCTAGCTACCCATTCAGAGTCCCTTCTGCTACTACTGCCCCAGCACAGCTCCTCCTGACTGTCCCCACCTCGCCGAGAGTCTTTTGCTGTTCACTGCTGTGCTCATCCCCATGTAGAGCATCAGGCACAAGGGGGACCTTTGGGACAGACACTTGCCTATGCAAGTAGCATACTTTGGCTGCTATGAAACTAATAATAAAGCATTGATACTCTACAGTAGTTAAAACAATTAAGAATATTAATATAGTCAAATTCTCTAGTAATAGTTATATATTCAATATGAAGAAGGGCAGAATATATTATTTTACAGAGAAATTTATTGCTCAAATATTTAAGAGTATTAAAGGAAAATCTGATAGCTTATTCTGTTTTATTTTTTTCACTAGATTTTCTGAAGGCTTAATTTCCCTTCCAGCAGTTTTCAAACATTTTTCATTGATTCATCTCCCCTAAAAAATCTTACAAAATAGGATCTGATCAATGCGTGTGAAGCAAACAAAACTTTCAAACATTTTAATTAGTTAGTGTTTTGTTTATTTGCCAGATTACATCCTTGAAATATACTACAAATAGCCTTCTCTAATACTCTTTTATCACAGCAACATGGGTAGTGTGAGAAAAATGATTTGGCTGCAAGTTCTTCTCTCTGAACTCAGCTCCACCGAGAGACGAAAGGAGCACTAAAATCTGCAGGCAACTGATCTTTCATTGATATCAAGGACAAACCCCAAACACCTACCACTAGGAACTATTCTTGGACACCATGATGATGCCTGCTAGGTATAAAAGACACAAACATGGTTTGAAATACAGTATTTATAGCTTTTCCTGAATTCTGTTTAAGGTAAGAAAGCATTATTTGGATTCACAAAGTTTAAAGATTCAGTTATTGTCATTTCTCTACTCTGCCCATCAAAGTAAACGTGGCGAAACACAACATGGCAAAATGTAACAGGACAATGCTTTCATTGCTCATAGAAGATGTGGGACTGGACTTTCAAATCCCTCTGTGAACCTACGGAGCAGGCAGTGAAAAGGCACCAGGGCAAGTTCCCTGATACCCTCTGAACCTGCTCAGAGGCAGCCGGAGGACCTTGGTTAATTCACCCTGAGGCCAGGGAAGGTCCAGCTTGCCATCTAAGAGGGAAAACAAAAGCACAAATTATGGCCAAATGCACTGTTTGCATTTGTGCTGAGACAGGGCTGAGCCACACGGGGAAATAGCAGCCAACACTGCTATTTGCACTTCTAGCAGAGACAGGGAAACAGCCGGTCATTATGGCCCTGGACTGTGTTTGAACCAGGGATGGGAGATGAAAGGCTCTACATTACAATCCCCCAAAGGAATGCGCTTTCCATTTACGAAATGGCTGCGCACAAGGGCAGAAAGAATTTCTATCCATTTAAATGCCAGGAAACAGTAGATGCATTTTGCTTTGAAAAACAAAGCAATAGCAAAGGAAAGATCTCGGCCATTACTCTGTAGCTCTGTCTAACCGTGCCCCAGTACTTTTCTCAGACTTGGTCCATTCCTGTCACAATTTTGTGTTTCAGGCTCTCAGATAACTTTCTTCCAAATATCATGAAAAACAGTTTAAATACTTCTATTAGTCATTTTGCCTGATTCCAAATGAGAATTTCTTTATAGAAAGGGGAACGAGGAAAACATCCTCCTTTGTTCAATGCCACAAGTGTATTTCAGATGATCTTTGTATAAGCAGAGTTTACGGAAGACAAAGGTCCTCGCTGCCAGCCTCACCTCCTGAACAAGATGCCACGTGAGGCCATGGTTGGTGGAGTAGTCCAGTTTCACCTGGTTGTCCATATGAGGAGTAAATACCTGACCGCAGCCCATCACCAGGTTGAACTGTATCATATACGAAGCTCCGATCTGCATAGACTGGGTCTCCACGTAGCGCATGCTAGAAGCTAACTTTGAATCTCCTGTAAAACTGAGAAATGTAAGGAAAGAATCAGGATCCATCCCCAAAATAATTCAGAAGGGAACATTATGAACGGTTCTGGGTTAAATACAGCGATGCTTCTTTCTTTGTTCTGCAGATTGGCACATGGGATGAGACCACGCACAGAAGCATCTTTCCATTGGTACTTCTGCAAATTACCAGGAAGGCCTTGAAGTATCCCAGAGTGTGAAACACTGAATTATTCCATTAGTTCTTACTGTATGTTCTTTGTATTAAGGATTAAGTTAGGATCAAGCAAAGGATAACACACAGAAAAAAACAACAAAAAGGAAGTTCATTCCCCAGGAGCGTCCATTGCCTTAGGTCATGTCACAGTAAGAACTGTAATTTCATTCAAACACTGGACAGTGAAGATAGTTTAAAATATTCTTATTACATAGACTTTACATTCCATTGATTTTTCAAGTGATTCTATATGCAATGCATCCACTGACTTTTGACTGTGTCTCAGAATTAATATCACCCATCCTCAGCTTCTTTTCTGCAGGATGTACTGATGTAAGAGTTATATTATCCAGTGGATTGGAGAAGATAATTTTGTCAGTATTAATGTTTGGAACACACCAAGCCTCATATATGATACAAGGTACCCAGTTATCACATACATGGTAACACAATATATAGTTTGAAATTACAAGGTTATTTCAATTTAAATGCAGGTTTTTCTTCTATGCACTATTCAAAAGGAAAAAAAAAATCAAATGCAAGAGAGGTATAAGGAGGAAGTAATAACAACTTAAACTTTGAATCCTTCACACTAGCCTTCAAAACAGAATATTTTTAAGAAAGTTCACGTAGAATGAAAATCACCTCCCTCTCCTTAGTTTGAGATGTTTAGTTAGTGTCTTCAGAAGTCCTGTAGTCCTTTAGCTTCAACATTTTCTAAGACTATTCTTAAAAGTGAACAATTTAAGACAGGGATTGCATCTTTTTAAAGAAAATCACTGCAAATTGTCATGCAAAAATAAAAAGCTACATTCAGTACAGTGGTGATGAAGAGAACAATCTAGTTCAAGGTTGCCCTTATGGTCGAGTAAGTTACAGTTTATCATCTTAAATAAGAAATCCTAATCTTTCAATAAAACATATTATCTTCTACCCCTGTAAAATTAAAGGTCACAACGAAGTCAATGTAGGGACTAGGAATACAAGTCAGAGTTACTTAGCACTCTCTTAAATTAATTCACTGACCCACACTGTTTTCTATAGTGTCCTTTCCAGAGACAGCAGTTAAGCCATAAATGTCAGCATCCTACCTTGAAGTTTTAGAAGAAATTACTGAAAGCTGACATTAGTTTTGCTGTTATCAAATTGCTGTTACTTGGGCACAAGTTAAGATCCAGGCTCCTTTTTAATCTCTGACCTTGCTCTCCGTGGCTTCATTTCCTAAAGGATGGTCCAACTCATGGCACCATATGAAACTACCCAGTCTGCGTCGATCAGCACCACAAACTGACTGTGGATGGACATTCCCTTCACTGCTGGGGCACTGTCATGGACAACTGGACCAGAAGGCAGTAAGTTGCCTTGGAAAACTCTGTCTCAACTGTTTGCTCTTTCAGTCAGTGTTGTCAGTGTTTTTCTTCTCAATGGGAAAAATAATTTTAAGTTGAGCAGAGGGTATAATGTACACTCGTCAGCAGTCCAGCTGGCAACCTATGGTTTGTGGCTTCATTGTTAGAACTGAATGCATCTCAGAAGAATTTGTTTGGATAATGCCTGAATTTATTTTTTTTCCAAACTTTATCTTGTACTTTTCAAAATGACCAAACAAACAAAAAAAAGTTAAAGCTGACTTGGTCTGACACAGTTTTAATTTCTACAATGCAGCTTGAAATTTCATGGCTGATGTGGAAAATCAAAGTTTTACTGAAGGCCTCTTGGGAAATCTGTGCCAGTACAACCAACATCTTCAGGTATCAGTCAGCCATGTGCAGTGTAATCAGCTGAAAGTTATATGTACCAATGATTTGGAAAATGATTTGGCATTGCACACATAAACCTGGGCACAACACATCACAGTTACCTAAAGCTCATCTGAACAGAATAAAGGAGTTGAAACTAAACAGTCTGATGAAGCATCTGCCCAGAAGCTGTCTTCCCCAAAGTGATGGAAGAAAAGTGAAGGACTGGTGCTCAGCATAGGTACAAAGAATTAAATGTTTCCCTCTTTTCAATACTACTGGTGTAAAATTAGAAAAAAATTATTAAACTCTGATCTTTTTTACTGGTGGCATTCAGGTCATGATTAAAACACTTTAAGTTTAGTATTAGTTTTCATGTAATAACTTAGCCACTGGATATTGTACACAGTACATTAAGTAAGCGTTGTTTTAAAGTCAAAACAGCTCTTTAAAATGGATATCAAAGAAATGTGAAAAAGGAAGCTAGCGAGGAGATGAAGAAAATCTGTGATGCTCCATAAGAAGCTCTTTTAAGGGGAGGAAATCACATTATGAGTTCACAAAGTCCTTTATCATCCATAAATTGCCTCCAGCTTAACAAGGGTAGCATTAAAGGTGGGGGCTCCACCTTACTTGCCACTTCTTCACTTTCCAGCTCTCCTGTATATGTGGTCGGGGGTATGCTCCTCTGCTGGAATACCAAATGTTTTCTTTGTTTGTTCCGGGAGTCATGCAGCTGGAATACGTTTCTGGATTTTGTAAAAGACAGACTAATGTCCCTTTCATAACAATAATTAACTAAAAAAATCTTCAGAAATGAGAATGCAAAGGCTACATTTTTGTATAAATATGTAGCTGTAAGTTGGTTTCTAGCACGTACATAATTAGACCTGCGGAGGCGCAGGAACACAATACCCATAGGTGCCCTCAGAACAATTGCTCTCCCTCCAAGCACTGCCAACTAATTGGTACTTCTGGGAATGATATCACAGCCAATGTCAGCCAATCTGCGCTGCTCCAAACTGCTCTGGGATCCCCAGAGTTACCAGGTTTTCAAGGCTGGTACTTTCAGGAATAATGAAAAGCCACACGGATACAGCTGATTTTGTAAAGCTGCATTGATGAAGAATATTGACGCAATGGCCAGACACTTACGGCAGCCCCAGCTCTGCTTCCATCAAAGGCAGGAGATATTTATGTCCTTTTACACCACATTATACCTACCTCATTAAATAATCCCTAAACACATTAATATATTTTAATTAAGTCAATTACCTGAAAGAAACTTTCTGCATGTTACAGAGTAATAATTAATCTAAAAGGTGAAACACTTTATAAACACAGGTAAACTATCAAGCTGATGTTAGGGCAACTGTATTATATTGCTCCATAAGGACAGTTCATTACGAGCCAGATTTACAGTCTTCCCCCAGGTTGCTCCAGGGACACTCTATTGTCCGTTACATTGAGTTAAATCATAATGTCATAATCTGACTGAAGACAGTTTATTTATATANACAGTCTTCCCCCAGGTTGCTCCAGGTACACTCTATTGTCCGTTACATTGAGTTAAATCATAATGTCATAATCTGACTGAAGACAGTTTATTTATATAACGCTATTTTATTTGTGTCCAGATGAATAATTTAAAAAAAAAAAAATAGTGTCCTTATCAATACTTAAATACATTTCAGCAAGTGGCTGTAAATAGTCTGTAACACTCCAGAAGCATTTGGGTCAAAACCATTCAAAAATCACCTTTGCTCAAAACATACGTATATCAACAAACCTCTCTTTTCTAAATGTAGTCAGATATTGGAAAGAACAGCCTCCCTCTTCAACAAAAATAAAAATGCCCCTCGTTAGTTTTCCCTAATTTTAAGGATAAATATTTCAGAATCTGAGGCAGAAACAGAGACCTAATAGACAATTAAAGGCAATTCAGTGAAAATGGGCCTTGGGATGATACCCTGTAGAATGATTTATAGCATATTTACTATAGTTCTACTAATGAAAAAGCAGTTGTCAGACTTTTCTCAAGAGGATGGTGTCAGTGCTACTGCAAACTCTGCTCATAGAAAGTCATGAGTTAGAAAATGAGAACCAAATGGACTCACAGCTGGGAAAAGCCAACAATAATTAATTTAACTAGCAGCCATTTGTACAGACTTTGTGTAAGTTTAAAAATTTCCCTTGAGAGAAACAAGGTCAGTGAAGGATAGAGTTCATGTCTTCCAGTGATAATGAAAAATACTTATACATAAATAGCAAGGAAATATTTCAAAGGGTTCATTTCTTTATTTGATGCATGGAAAGTTCAACATTTCCACTATGACCGAGCACTACAAATCCTAGCCAATATATGGGATGGAGAATTTAGCTTAGCGTTTATTATTTTGATTCTGATTTAGAGTCATAGGAGGAAAACAGAGGAACCTCTGCTATCTTAAATAACCTATCCCCCTCCACGTGGTAAACTAGCCTTACAAGAACAGAGGGAAAACAATGTCATTAAAGAGCTTTCATTCCAAGTCTTTGATGAAGAAGATGCAAACAGTTTGAGCCCTAACATGTTGTTTCATTTTAATGAGCAGCGAGTACCTTCCTTGTCCTTATTAAAGTGGTTAATGGTGCTTCTACTGCCTCATTATCACCACTAGAACACATTCGGTGTTGTTCCTACTGCTAAGCCAACTCCTTTTAGTTTGACAGATGATCAGAAAGTCAAATCAGATTGCTCAGAGATACTTGTTAATAAAATTCCAACAGTGTTTCTCTGAGTGCCTATGGGGACGGTAAAATTATTTATATTTTCTTGAGGTTTTCTATAATTACTGTGATTGTACTTTCTCCAAATAAATATATCTATGCCAATTAAAGCCATACTGGGTTTATATGTTGATCAGACTAGCATGAAACTGTTATTTAGTTTTAATCAAAACATAGAGATTAAATTGAACTTCCTTTGTATTAATTCCAAATGTTACACTTAAGTACTCCAGAATTTAATTTTTGTGAAGCAGGTTAATATTTTACTAAAAAAGCTTATTTTTACACAATTCTAACAGAATTTTCTTTTCCTTTGTTTTTCACTTCTTTTTCTTTTCTCGCCTTTTTTTTTGCTTTGGGGCAGGTGACGTTTTCTTGCTTTTGTTTCTAAATACACAGCACATTTCAGGCATAATTGCAATATGTCATAATGCTGATCACAGTGTAAATGACTAAACAGATATAATACCAGACAAAATAACTACGAATGACTAATGTCATTCCACCAACGTTCTTCTGCCTTTCCTTTTTGGAGTGTAATCTAATGGCTATGTAAACAGATCTGAACATCACTTACAAAATATTCAAAGTCTGTACTTAACAGATTATTTCATGACCTGTATAACCCCATTAACCTGACTGGATTTTAAGTGAAGATCATGAAAATTTTCTAAATTGTTTCTATTAGGATATTCTTTAAATATTTTGTGGGGAAAGAATGCTACATTCAAGGTTCCCATCAAACACAAATCTCTGTGCAATAGGGTGTAAAAATTTACTGCTAATTGCAATTAGATTAGCAGCTCTGTCCATAATGTGCAGATGAGACACAATTACTCTGAATATTTGCCAGAAAGACTCATTTGCAGAAATCACTTGGTTCTTAGCAGGATGAGTAGACAAAGAAAACAAAAGTAGAACAGAAATGAATACATGTTTCTCACCAAAGAGTCCAGTCGTGCCCACAGTAAGGCTGAACGTTTCCCAGGTAGAATCCCAGAGACTGTGTGACTTCAACTAGGTTGGTGAAGTCCAGACTGATGCTATTGAAAAGCACAGAGGTCATGATGATTTCATCGATCGCCCACACATCTTCGCCTTGAGAAGAGTGATATGGTTGCCACCATCTGAACTGAATGCCAATCTGTCTTGCATCTTCAGGCAGCTCCACTGAAATTATTCTGGAAAACAAAACAAAATTATTTTTGAAGGTTCTGCTGTTTGTAATAATTCCATGGAGATGCATTTTATGGTTATTTTTTCTTACTGACCCTAAAAATCATGGGTTAAATTCAGCCAACAAATACCTTAGCATCTACTGGTATAGCTTCTACCAGTGACAGGGGAATCATTAGTTCGCTTGGTAGTCAATGTATTTATTGAAAGACAGACATGTGCAAAAGCCACCATTTTTGTAAATTTTGCTGCTACTGTGGAGCTCTCTGTAAATTTTACAGTTGCTCTTGCTTGCCAGAAGAAACCTAAATGCCCTCCATCTGAAACCCAGCTGTAGGCCAGGGGTTTAGACTGCCAAAGGGATGATCAGCTGACAAAGATTTACAAATTCCAGCTCCACTTTCTCAGACTGAGTGGATCTTATCCTGATCTGAAGAGATCCATCTTCTCAACATCTGTGCTTGTTTCTACACAGCACTGATGTCATGCCTGTGTTGCTCTTGTCCTAGAAGAACCCATCTCTCTAAATTACCACGTTCCAAGGGGAAAAGGTTCCTCTTGTTGGACAGTGTGATTATGTGTAGTCTCTTATGGCACACACTTTTCTTCTGTAGTTGCATAGAGATGCAACTGGAGGTGAGTCCCAGGTTCTTCTCCTGTATGCAAGGTCACCTGATTTGTCATGGCAGCTATGTCAACAAACCTATAACTGACAAACTGCAAAGAAAATTAAGAGTAATATCTAATTTCCAGGAGCAATTATCATATACAGCAGCAGGGAGCATGCATTAATTGCCACAGCAACAACACCTTCTTGAAAGCTCCATAAATCACCAGGACCATGGTGCCCTACGCAACACATGTGAGCTGTGAAACAGACTGGCAACAGGAACGTTCGTCTCCATCGGTGTATGATTGCTTGCTGGCAAAAGAGTTTTCGGCAAGCTCATCATGTAGCTGATATTTTTCTTTCTCTCTTAGAGGAAACGTGGATAAAATGACAAATCAGGTAAACTGGAAACATCATTTTATACTTTAGCACCAAATTTTTTCCAGATTTAAGGCTTTCTAAGCTGCCTGTTGTAATGTTTTGTTCTGTGTGTACCAAACAGCCTTGTGCCTGCAGAGCTCTTAGTGCAAAACCACACTCTTAAAAATGACTTGCTAAACTGTCCTTGTTAAGAGTAAATTTACAATACTGCTGTTTAATGTCACATTGATTTTAAAGAAGAATATGTTAATCCATTAGCAACGAAAAATCAAACGGCTTGGCTAAACAAGAGGGAAGCACTCAAAAAGTCCTGGCTGGCATTTCTAGGAGCTGTTTTCTGCCAGTTGTATCACACAGAATCACAGAATCATTTGGTTGGAAAAGACCTTTAAGATCATTGAGTCCAACCGTACCTGTCCACTACTAAACCACGTCCCTAAGCACCTCGTCTACCCGTCTTTTAAATACCTTCAAGGATGGGGACTCAACCACTTCCCTGGGCAGCCTGTTCCAAAATTTGACAACCCTCTCCGTGAAGAAGTTTTTCCTAATATGTAATCTAAACCTCCTCTGGCGCAACTTGAGGCCATTGCCTCTTGTCTTATCACTTGCTACTTGGGAGAAGAGTCCAACACCCACCTCGCTACAACCTCCTTTCAGGTAGTTGTAGGCTGGAGAGAGCAGCATCGAGGGACAGGCAGAGGTGATGGCTGCTGTGTCCCCATCGCAAGGGACCAGCAGTGCACATGCTTTATGTGTGGCAGATACGTTTCTTTTGCTGCTCAAATAAACGTGCTTGAACAACTTCATACCCTTCTAAGGGAAAGACAGAGCCCCATTACCCTCTGCCGCGTGAATAAACTACAAAGACTTTCTTTCTACCAAGGGTTCCCTAATAAGCAGCTAATCTATGACTTTCCGGGTCAATTTTTAAGGGCACAAATTACACTAAATTGCTACTGATGCTAAAAGGCACTGATAGTTTTGTCTTCCATGGTTTGCTAGGGTGAACCTGAGGAAAGCTGGTATCCTGGCTAGGAGGAGCACTGCATCCAGCGTACACTGTGAAGCGCTTGGCACTTGGGTGAGCTAATGCTCTGTTATAATCCTGGGCATATTTCTCTGCTGGTGGCTCTCTCTGATGCCTGCATCTTCCCTTTTACTCTTAACTCTCATAAGCTCACCCACATGGACGCTAATTCTCACTGACAGTAATTTACAGAAAATCCTAAATCATGACATACACCACTGATACACCTATCGGATGTTAAAATATTTAACACGTGTTAAAATAAATTTCTCATCCCAGGGGATTAAGCAAACACAATTTAAAAATGTTCATGTAAACCACCGTATATGGCACATACTTTAGTATGCAGAACCTGACTACATGTCCAGTTATAACAGCTTCTTCTGTCTGGCTTTGATTTGCTGGAGATAGATGGAGAGGGAGGGAGATTCTTGCTAATGACTTTTCTGCTGCAGAAAAGAAAAGTGTTCCTGCTAACATTACCAGCTACCATTAGATTTCTTAAAAACCAGCTGGGAGACCTTTGCTCTGATCTCATTCTTTCAAGCTATGCGCATACCTAATATTGAAAAGCCACTGCTGTTCTGCTTGGAAGAAAAATGCAGCTGTCAAATGTTAGCAGATTAAATGCACCTTTTCAGCAGAACATTAAATGTGTAATTATTTTTTGTATGACTGAAGATTAATTAAACTTCTGGGTATAGATTGATTGCCAAACTTTGCGACAGTCCACCTATGTTACCAAAAATGCTGATATTTTCAGACAACATAATATGAAAAGGTGAAGCTTTCTTCATGTTCTTCATCATAATTATTGCCAGCATTATCGTCAGGTTTGTATGTCTATCATTTTTCTATCTACCCAGACTGGAGTATACATATCCCACGGCAAAACCTTTCTAACCTGTGTATGTTGTGCTTAGCTCTTTGCCCTGTCAGAACAACAGAAATTAAGTGTTTCATACTTAATCTCAAAAAGCAAAAAAGGTCTCTGGCATCAATATAATTTACTACATTTATATCTTAAACTTCATTAAAATCAGTCACCGGAATGTGTATTTTCTTTTTTGTTATAAAAATTTCATAGTACTATATATTAAAAACCTTTAGGGAAATATAATTCCTACAGTTGTAATCTTGAATCTAAGAATTAGAAACAGGGCCATATAAAATATATACGTGACTATAATAAAGGATGGGAAAGGAAATTTTGAAGAAGGCTTATGAGCGTTCTAGTTTGTAGGATCTTTCCTTTGGAAACATTTAAAACTTCAGAAATTAAAGACCACATGCAGTACACTTCTACCAAATATAGCTATTCCTCTCAGATTTTTGAGTATTTCTTATAGCTCCCAGGAAATATATTTAAAGTTACAAGTTTTTTTTCCATTATAATATTCTTAAACACCTTTTGTATATTGTAATTTTGTATTGAGTTATTAACAAGATGAGGAAATCTAATTTTTTTTTAAATGAGCTAATCTGAGTTTAATATATATAAATAATTAAAGTTATAGGTAGCTAAAGTGACTTGCAGACGTATCTATAGTCCCACCCCTGGGATTGTCTCAGGCATTATCCTGGAACTGGATGGAGGGATAGAGAAAAGGACACAGGGCAAAGCCACCCTTGGGCAGGAATGGACCAGCTGGGATGGGACCCGCAATGCCGCCTTCGGCTCTGCCTCTCGTGTGCCCCCTCACAGAGCATCTCCTTACATCAGGATTTATTGGTTCTGCTGCAGCGCCCCATGAAGGTGGATGCTTCCAGGTTTGAGTGGGTTTGCACAGAGCCAGCCCAGATTGTTCTGGGCTTGTGGTACAGGTGTGCTCGTGGAGATTCCTGATTTTGCATGTGCTTTGTTAAAATTGATCGTTGGTCTCACAAACGTAACAGTAAGAAATACCTTCTTCTCTAAATACATCAGATGCATTCCTCTCTAATCTGACACCGAACACAGGTGCTGCTGGATGAGATGAGCTCTTTGTTCAGCTTCTTCGTGATTTGCACAATTCCCAGGCATGGTCACTGGCAGGACCTCCCAGGGCACCGAGTCCAGCCCACAGGCACAGGCACAAAGTCCTGTAATCCCCTTCATAACAGGAGCAGGTGCAATTTCCCTGCTGACCTGAGAGACCCTCACAGTCAGATTCTGTCTCAGCTGTCCTGCGCTGCCTGCAAACTCCTAATCCCAGAGGATGGTGTAGTGAAGGTATCTATGGCTTCAAAGCTACAAACAATTTATGTTAATTTATCTTTACAAGTGGCTGCTTCCATGGGAAGAGACATGCCCCTATTTCCCACAAGTACATTTCTTCCCGCTCATCCCGTACTGCCTTGGCTTGTTCTGTCACATCACCTGAGACTCGGATGCTGTTAAATCCATGTGTTCATTTTTATAGGAGCAGGCAAAAATGGGAAGTACCCAGAACAGCTGCAAAATTTTAAGGAAAAGTGGTAACCTTCAGCATGCAGTAAAAGATCTTCACCCTACTCACTCCTGCACCATGCGGGCAGATGTACTTACTCTCCACATTGCAGCACCTACCACTACCAACATTAACTGCGTGTAGATAACACTCCTCATAATATTTGTGCATATACCTTGGCTCGTGGTAATTGAGATAAGAATAGTGTTCCAGTAGTTTCCAGGTAATCCCGTTGTCATAAGAGTAATGCAGCAGCACTCCTTCCCCGGGCTGGTCGGGCGCTTTGCAGGTGCTCAGCACCGACTTGCTGCCCAGGCGTAGCGTGAACTGCAGGAACCTGGATCAGAATTACACAAATATTTATAGGGTACCATAGGCATAGTGGCTTGTTTTGTTTTTCCTAACCAGGTTGTTTTCAGATCTTCTCGATCTAGACAAATTTTGATAAGTATCAGTTACAGGGTTTTGTACGTGCAATTTGTTTTTACTGTCAAGTAATGCAATGTGGCACGTATAGTTAAAAAATGCCAATCATTACAGCATTTAATTATTTATTAGGCACTGAAGGGGAGGGAGAGATAGTGAATGGATCTAATCAGCTGCCACAAGCTGTCAAATAAACACAACCTTATAAATAATTAATTAGCACTTGGCTTTGACACTCAGGTTTGATATTAACATTTCATATTTTCCATCTGAGCTGTACAATAACTTCCCTCCAGTCTGTTTTGGGCTCTGTTGTTTACAAAGCAGGAAGAAAAAAAGCAAGGCTATGAAATCACCATTAAAACACAGCTAGGAGTTTTTAAAAAATCCTTTTCCTCCTGCTAAAACAATCTGCTTAATAATACGCTTGTGTATATATATATCATACACTGTTGTAGCTGGAAGGGGAGGGGTTCCCAGTTTCTTTGCCTCACATTACTGCTCTCTCCCTCTCACCTGGACTGGGAGCTGTCAAGGAAGGCGGTGATAAGCTGGCGCCTCCCATCCTTGTTGAAGACCAGGGCCTTGCCGCTGGCCAGGACCCCGCAGCCGAAGCTGACCTCAGCCCCGCGGATGGAGTAAAAATTGTGGTAAGAGGAGAGGCGGGAGCTGGCGAAGCTCTCAGAGATGAACACGGGGAAGGTTTGCGACGCCATCTCACATGCTGGCCCTGAAAAGCCAGGGTCACATCTGCAGGTGAGGAAGATTGAACAGTGTAATCAATGACCCGTCTTCTCCTGTGGTTGGTTGGCAAACGAACACAGTGGCTGCAGTTGTTCACAAACTGAAGATGCCTACAAAGTCCCTCTCAAATCTAAGGACCAAGAACCTCTTTAAACTTTATTTAGGCATTGCATAGCCAATGGCTTTGTTTTAGCTAGTACTTTTCCAATTTAAAAAAATCATAGCTATGAACACCCCACCAATCTACACATAATAGAGAATACATAATTTACAGTTGTTCATATGTAAAATGATTAATTTGCTTTTGTCTGTAGCATGTCAGATGTGATTACATGAAATTGAGTAACAGAACAGAATGCCCCGCTCTTGTTATTACCTAAAAATAGTTAAACCAATATTTTGAATGTGCTTACTGATTTCGAGCAAGTACCTTTACTTTTTAGGCTGGAACACTTTTAACAAGCCAGACTTTCAGAAAAAGCGGAGTGCTGACCTTCTGTCCTTGAGGTCTATAATGGCTATGGGATATTAGAACTATGAAAATGGTGATTCTTTCCCAAAATCTAATATAAAAGTGATACAGTCCCAAATCACCTCTAAAACCAGTATAAAACATGCATCACTGGCATTTCAGTGTGCTCTGTAGCACATTTTAAGGTGAACTGGATGTTAGACTCTCTCCCAAAAGAAAATTATAGAAAAAAAATTAAATATGCTGCTGTTTAGAAAGATTGATCTTTAGCTCTCCAGTGAGCTTTATGCATTTTGGGGGCTATGCTAATTTTATATTTAATTATCTCAAAAAGCAAGGGCTGAAACAAAAATCACTTCAACTTTCAGATCATCCAGTGAACTATGTGACAGAAATTGAACACAAGTACTGAATTACAACTCTTACTTGCAGCCGTTTTTAGTACACTGTCCTCTCCCTGAGCAGAATTTGAGGCAAGACGGACCAATATAAACTGCAAAGAAATCAGTTAAATGAAGGGTTATGTTATGTGATAAATACAATATAACAAATACAAGAAAGTACACAGGCCTGATCATACAGTTATTGTAGTTATCTTAATCCCACTAGCTGGAAGAGGTCTACAAAAGGATAAAATGCATTTGATTGTATCCTTCTGTAGAACTGAGTAATGGAATTTTGCTCTATGTCAAGAATAGCCAGGGATAATTTATTATTCAATGGGTAATGTCTACCTGTGGCTTGAGACACTAGTGATGTTTTAATTAAATGTACCTGATTTTTCTAAGACTGTGAATGAGATCAGATGATTTGCTATGCATTGACCATTTTCTTGCCTTCTCGTTTTGGAGATGTAATCCAATATATATATTAGTACATTCCAATAGCAGTCTTGTAGATTTTTAAAATGTATCACTGCTTCTCTCACTAAAATCCACATACTTAACTTCACTGGACTTACTGGAATTACAATCTGCCCTGATATGTCTTAAGTAACTATTAAATATCATACATTTCACTGATTCTTTCAAATGGAATAAAACGCCAAATCATAAGCACTCAGAAATTCTCCAGTCTTGTTTTACTCTTTTACTTCATCTTCCTCCAATGACTCCTAATCAACAGTGTTGATATTTTGTGAAAGATATGAAGGATGGAAAGATAAGCAAATCTCAGTATAATCTAGATCTCATTGCACTACTATAAAGAAAAGCATTAATCTGGGTATAGACCAAATACGTTAATTTGAGTGTAGCCCAAAGCGATAGCTTGTGGGCAATGTTCTTTCAATACAATGTGATAAACAGGCCTTAACCATGAATAGTGTCATCTTTTCTGTTGAAGAATGCCTATTACTTGGAGTCATCCAGTTGCACTGTGACTTTTGGAATGTCATCCAAATAGCCACCAATTTGAAATCATCTATAACAAGCAGTACTTATTCCCTCTCTTAGTTTTATGATGTTGCCCATCATAGCAGTGTGTCAGTACTCCCTGGCAGATGTGCTCTAAATCCCTGTTAGCTACTCCCTGTAACTCACTCCTCTTCAGACTTCATGTGATTTCTAGATTTTCTCACTTTTCAGGGTGCAAAAATTCTGTTCTGTCTGTTTGATTTATTTCTCTCTTTCGAGGTCTTTTTGAGGGGGTGGTAAAAGCAGAAGGGTTAAAGATGTAATGATGCCATTCAAAACGAAAAAAGCTTTATGAAAATTGGCAGGTTTCCAGTGTTGGATGGCCAGCTTCCAGATTTCATTTAAAACTTAATTCACATAAGAAGCAGTTGTGAAGCTAAAAGTCAGAGTGCTGAATCCTTGAAAATCTTCCTCTCTTCAAGAATTTGAGTGGCTTGCCATTATTTATAAGTCTTTCCCTACAATACTGAAGTGCAAAGCTTCGGTTCCACTAATTTCTAACAAATGAGGCATGCAAAACCTCATAAACATGTTAATCTTTAAGAGTTGATTCCCATGTCACGGTTCTACACCTCAAGTTTCAGACCAGGCAGGTTTTGGGCAGATGGTTGGTAAAATTGCTTTTGAAATGGTACAGAGTGGAGCATGCAGCATCCTTTGATGAAATTGTATTTAGTTGTACAAGCAAAGGTAGTACAGATGTATGAATTGTCCATTAATTTTCAAAACCTTGTTGTTTTGTTCTGTTGTAAAGAATTTCGGATCCTTGCATTGATTTTATCTTGCTCTTATTTCTGTGAACTTCTGTGAGCATCTCCAACACTTACAGTCTGCATTTTGTTAGGTAGAAACTCATCTTTGCAGGTACTCACAGACACCTTCTTATGTATATATACCTAAATTTTCCCTTAATTTTACTTTCTTTTTGATGTAAATCATCATCTCTAAAGACAAGCATGAATAATCTATCCAGAATGTCAAGATGATGCTACTTCCCATTAATGTGATTAAGAGAACAATTTTCATTACTTTTTGTGAAAAACTTTCATTTGTAGCATTACATTATCAAGGCAGCTTCAAGAATTTTCTCTTCAAAACCAGGCAGTAATTAATCTTAAGATTTTGCAAAATGTAACTATTTACCATTCCCAGGCTCTATATCAAACCTTACTAGGAATCACTACAAAATTTCACAGGCTATTGTAAATCACCGTAAATCTTTAAATTACATTCTTCACAAATCAAATAAAACAAATTTTGGATGTAGTTTACTTAGTCCAAAACATCTAAGGCTAACGAACAAAGCTAAAATAATTGCACTTTCTCATAGTTAGCCCTTTCAATCATACTTATTTCTGCATTTCATACCAGGTATCTATTTTACCCTGTGTTCCTAAATATTTTTTCTGTGCTTAAAGTATTTCCTTTCAAGACTGGCCCCGTTATCCTCTGCACTAAGCTTTATAATTATATGAGTCAATATAAGCTCCTCCCAGTTCTTCAAATCCATTTAAAGAACAGGTAGGTGAAATATAATTTCCTAAAAGAAGAATAGTTCCCTGAAACAGATGGTACTTTCCCCCTGAAGATATTGTCAACGTAAAAGTTTTGTCAGTGTTTGGTAGCAGCATTGCTTTCTGAAGGTCTTCTATGTCCAGAAGGAAAAATATGTCCCAGATGTTGTAACTGTTGCTGGTGCAATACATGTCCTTAATAGCACAGTGTAGTACCTATTTATGTAATTAGAACTAAGCAGTCAGAGGAAATGTTATATTAAGCCCTTGCCACCAATATCTTTTCCTGGAAAGCATTCAATTAAAAGAAAAAAAAGGGTAATCTACTAGGCTGTTGTCTTTTCAAATGAGACAATTCCCCTCTAGCTTCAAAATGCACTTGTTACCAAGTGTGGATATGATAAAAAAGCATTTAACAAACTGAAAATCCTTTGATTCTGTAAAATAAGTTTACTTCGAGCAGCATATAAAAATTTACTCTTCTGATGTATCATGGCAATGGATAAGAATACTAACTATTATCGATTGCCCACATATTTCCAAGGATTGGTCCTGTTTGTCTCCATTGAATCCTGGTGTCGCTTGTTAATGCCGCATTGGGAAGGGGAATAGTTATTCGGTTCCACCTGAAATACATATAACACAAATACTAACATTTTACACTGATAGGTGTTAAGCAACTGTATGTTTTGCAGATGTGTGTACTTATACTGGAAGCTTTGTGAGAATTTTTAATTCTAAACTCTGCTCAAATTAATCAGTGAAGTTACTACAGCTTTTGAAAATATAAATGAAAAAATAAAATGAACATGGCCCATGATATTTTCATATAATATATGAATGTTAATTATTCCATTATAAAACTCAGCCATTTTTTTCCCTGTATGAATGTATGAAGTCAGCAAAGATCTTAACCTGCTTCACTATAGCAACTCCTCCATCACAGTGAATATCCCTAAATTGCATACTGCATTAAACCTTTCAGCATGATTGAGCTCTGTTTGGTGGAAACCCTCGGGGGTAAGAAGAGGGGCACAGAGGATTTTGCCTGCTGTGGTCTGGGCCATCATTCTCATGTCATCCACAGTGGCTACACTTCCTACACACACCGGGGGTAATGGTTCCTATGAAAATGGTACAAAAATGGGGGGTCATCAGATCATAGCAATGCTTCAACTACACTCTCTTCTCATGGTCATACCCACTGCTCTGAAGTGTCTGCAGAAGTTGGGATACAGAGGGATACAGAATCATGGGATTTGCGCTATGCAATAAGATGTCACAGTTCATTTTATGGTCAGAACAGTACTGAAGAGACTTAATAAAGAGAAGGGTTGATGTAAGAAAGTGACAGTAGCAACCATCTCCATCTGCAGAAGTACAGAGGATTTGCTTCATTGTAACCCAATATTGGGCTTCCAAGTGAGTAAAGGTGTCTGAGGATGTAAATATGGTTTTGACTGATGGTTCCTCTGACTAAGAAGAAAACTTTTGTGGCTTTGACAAGGTATTACTTTTCTTTTAATTACCAGCATGCTGTCCACAGTTTTTTTTTTTTTTTTGTAATTTATCTTTACAATCAGAAAAATAATATTATACCACAGAAGCAGCCCCATATATTTAAAATTTCATTACTGGGCAGCCAGGAGACCAGAACACTCCTTCCTTGCTGTCCTCGGCTAGTAAAAAATGAAAGATGACATGGGGTTGTGTGCTTTGTTGCTTTCTTCTGTCACCTATAATTCACTTCTCTAATCTTGCGTCTCAGTTAGCTTTACAGAGAACACTCTCACCCGCTGTAATTTTCAGAGGCATAGACGGTGCTGTGGGGGAGGTGAGGCCCAGCACATATCTCAGGCAAACACTCGGTGTGGAGCAGGGACCAAGAGCGACCATGGTTGGTTGAAAACTCCAAGCTGACGCTGATAACACAGTGAAGGAAAGAAAGGAGAAAGACACCGTGAGCCTACCTGGCATAGATATGAATGTAGAAGTACCAACACTGAGAAACCACCAAATCTGCTATTCCCAATAACTGCTGCTGAAATGTGAAATAATTTTAAGCAAACTTTGAATACAAAAAAATCCTGAAAATACAAACATGAAACAAATCTGAGTGTTTAAATATCAAAAAGATAGCCTGTAGACTGAGGATTGTCCAAACACCTAGTCCTTGTTTGGCCACCATCTAGCTAGTGTTTTTGTGCTGCTGCTGTTAAATAAGCTGATGCTACTCTTATATTTCAGCTAGAAATAGTTTCAAAAATAATGACAAGAAAACTTGGATTCACCAGAGCTAGACAGCATCATGTGAGCACAGGACACTTATAACTGCCAGCTGCTAACCATTACATCTTCAGAAGGCGGTAAAAGACCACTAGATATTCGTGTACTGGCCGGCTCTTCCCTTCTGTTGTCGACAAATATTAACTTCATTGGACTCCTCAGTCATCTGCCTCCTCCACCCATCGTGCCTAAATGGAGATCAGAAAAGTGCTATGGAAGAGTGAAAATGGCCAGACCCCACCGAGGACGGCAGAGGGCGGAGGGGACCTGGGGAAGGGCACCCTTCAGAGAGCCCCTGTAGCAGGCAGAGCCCCTGGGAGCCGTGGGAGTCTCTGCGCTGCCCAGCCATAGTGGTCTTTGGAGGCCTCCTCCCACCTCACAGATCCTGGAGTGCTCAGTGCTGAATCTTCTGAGTCATAGGGACACAACCATATGCAAAACCTCCAGATTTGCCAAGAAAAAGGCTGCTGTTCTCTGGTTTCATTGACTAGCAGTAAACCAAACCATCAATGTGGAGATAGTGACTTTAGAGAACTGGAACTTCTATGAGATCATCCACTGAGTCTATGACAGCGAGTTATTAAACCCATTCTCCCAAAAGTTCATTGACAAGTTCAGTTTTCAAAAACCTATTACTAGACTTTTCACTGTTTCACTGCATATTTAAAAAAACACTGTTTATAATCTAGGAGTGTAAGGAAATATCCTTAAATCTTTTACATTCTGAGGACCTTGAAAAAGTAATATAGAAAGTGCTTGATTTATTAAGGATTTAGTATTTTACTGAACTACTCTTGTAATTTCCTCCATAAAATTAGCTTGTAATATTCTGTTTTAGTTTAAGTAATGTCAATGGAACATTATAAAAGTCATAATTCATCACCTCAATACTAAATTATTGGATCATAACTTTTCCTTTTCATTATAATTTGCTGACAATATTACTTATTATAATTTGCTGACAATATTACTTTATTTAAATGTACCATCACTGTGATATTGTAAGTGTGTATTAAAACGGTTTATGGAGGTTTTGACTAATTTATTTCAGATTTAACTCTACTGATACCTTGGAGGGTCATATTTACTGCATATATTCAGTGCAAATCTCTCACATTTACAGTAATGAAAAAATTATGAATAATGCTGTAGACCAGAAGATGGGAAATGCTGCTGTATTTGGGAAATACAAATAGGGATAATGGAGACATACTGCTTCTTTTGTTGTGAAGAAGCTCGTTTATGCTTCAGGAATAGTTTACGTGAAGGAAGAATATTAATGTTTCAAAATATATACTAATCCCCATCAGGTAACAGACTGAGACAGAGACTTTATATAACACATGTTTACAGGCCAGGAGTGTTTACAGGCAAAGTTTTCACTTTCCACATAAAAAAATCTTGCTGCCTTCCCTTCCTATCAAATGTAAGTGCAATGCCTTGATGTTTGCTGCCCCTTGAATTCTGCTGCCCTGCATGGCTGCTAGGACTGTCAGTGCTAATGCAGCTCTTTCCAGTTAGAAGTAGATGCCATGGGACATGGATGTGAAAGCATTTACAGTCTCCTACTTTAAACTCTTGACTCTGGAAAAATATAAAGTAACTTAATCCTCATAAAATATCAGGATAAACAGTCTCACATGTACATAAGGAAAGAGGGACAGTGGACGGTTTGGGTTTGGGTCCCCTATTTGAAGAAGGATGTTAAGAAACTGGAGAGGTGGAGCAGAGGATGACCAAGAGGTCCGTGGCCTTGAGCACCAAGCTAGGAGGGGCTGGGGAGCTGGCTTGCTCAGCCTGGTGAGGAGGGGTGAGCTACATCAGCCTGTGATGGTGCAGAGGACACTCACACGGGAGGCAGAATCAGACTCTCCTCAGTACTGGGAGGCACAGTAGAAAGGGTAATGGTCATAAAAACATGGCTTCAGACTTTTGGACTGGACATTAGGAAACACTTTTTCACTTGAGCAGGTCACCCAGAGAGGTAGCACAATGTCCACCCATGGAGGTTTTCAAGTAATGGATAGGCAAAGCCATGGCTGACCTGACCTATGCTAGAAACAATCCCACCTGCAGCAGCAGGTTTCACTAGATGACCTGTGAAGGTCCCTTACAACCAACATTTCTAATATTCTATAAAATACTGAGCAGCAAATGATTCCCTTCCTTCCCTTTCCCTTCCCCTTAACTCCATGGAAAAAATAATGTTGAATGTCCCAATCAAGTGAAGCCAGTAAAACAGTTCTGTGGTCAGTGTGCAGGCAGTGAGGTCCTCATACTGATGGTCATCAAGATGACGGCCATTTATCACCAGTCTTACAAGAATTAGATATGCTTGTGGCATCAGTAATCTGTGGGAGGTCAGCAGGGCAGGTTTCTGCCGCTGCCTTTAATACTTCCCCCCTTACACAGTATTAAGAGGTAAATCTCATATCTATTAGAAATTGGAGCAAAAGTTGCTCTGAAATCATGAGCATATTTCAGAATAATGGACTAAGAAAAGCAAGTTTTGACCTGGAAAGCTATTTAATAGATTCCTTATTGCAGATGAGGTATATAAACCTGGGCCTGTGGATATCAGGAGAAACATTAGCTTTTGAGCAGCTTATATTTGTCATTATTAATCGGCTTCGTTCCTTCTGAGAAAAAAAAATCCAAATACTCATATAGATGCTATAAACCAAAATGTGCTAGAAAGCTGATAACCGAAAGAGATATCTCGCGTGTTGTACCTGTTACCAGGTTGATAAGTTCCACAACCCAAATTGATGGAAAATTGGATCATGTGAGTCACCGTGGAAGGGAGCACTGGAAGGACATGGAAGTAATCCACAGCCCAGACATTCCTGTTGTGGCCTTGGTGACTCTTTTGCTTCAGGCAAAACTTGGTTGCCGGAGTCTGCAGGTCCGGACTAATGACAACAGAAACCAAAGATGGAACCTTTAAAAGAAATTAAATCAGGCTTAAACAAAACAAATAATATTAAAAAAGGTCATAAGGTGCTATTTAAAATAGAAAAGCAACTTCAGGTGTGCTGAACCAAACATGTACTTTTTTCTCTCCTTGCTTTGTTTCTGTTAACTTTTTTTAGCCACCTTTTTCCACAGAAGATCCCAAATACAAACATTTTATATTATGTGTATAGGTATTGACACTCTGGACACCAGTGCTGCTTACCACCTTAGTGGGATCACTGTGGTTGTAAAGACGCTGTAGAAAAGACTGTACCGTCTGTGTTCTGAAAAATACTTGTTTATTTTGGCAGTGCTCAGCTGGTAATGGAAGATGATATTTGTCCTGCGGCCTTTCAGCTCGCAGAAGCAAACGCAGGGTAATGGCATGTCTAGTCTGAATACGTGAGAATGGAGTAACAGCATGAGTTCACAGGCGTATGTAGGGAGGATGTTACGTTGTGGAAATAAATGGAAGCACTGCTTTGCAAAGCTTAGCCTTTGTCCTAAAGCAACGTAATTAGATCTTTATTATGTCAAAAGAGGATGCCAGCTTTAAAACTGCTTGTTTTAAAAAAAACTCCACAATGAAGTCAGTGTAATTTCAGATCCTATCTCTCCCCAAGTTCCCCAATTAATTTTTTATTATTTTACAATTACAGTTTCCTTAGTTTTAAAAAAGTTCTATCCCATCTTTCACACAGAAGCAGGCGAGGAGGGAAGCCACGCACAATGAAACAATGCAAGTGACTCAACCAAACCCAGGCCAAACCCTACTGTAAATATTTGCTCTCTGAATGATAGAGTTACTGTGAAAATGCACAGACCTGTGCTTGAAGTCTGCTGCATCTTTACCACCAAATTGCCTACGTACTGTATAAGCATACTGCATTTCAGTCTCATCCACCAGTATATGTATTACGTTTCAGTTTTTGCTGTCTTTTTTACAGCAGCAGAGTAAGGACGCCTCAGGGCTGGGTTACTCAGGGTAGACGTGGTCTAAGTGCTTCCTTGCCCTAGACAGGAAGGAGACTGACAGCAAGCTTGAGGTCCTTATTGTCCTGCCTGGGTGGTGGACGTGGTTGGAAGGAGGCTGCACTAACGGCAGAGGAGAAGCTGCCTGCGCACACTGCCAGCAACCACATCCTACGGCTGAGTTCATACCCGCATCACTGCAGACCCTCTAAGAGGGCACACAACTGTATTTAAAATGGAAATAAAAAGTGTAAAATGTGAAATTTCCTGCACCAGGTGCAGGAAAGACATCCAGGCATTTCCCAGTCACTCTCCTCCCAGCCACTGGTCTCACCATGACTGACCCTCTCAGGACGTAGCTCGTGAGTATCAAATTGTGGCTAGCAGGAGCTTCACTGGGGACAGGAGTACTTATTTGTGGGGAGGCGTTATCACCAAAGTTTTCAGCTGATGGCTGAAAATTTTTGCCCATTGCCCATTTGCCTGTTATCCTAGCACTAGCCAATGCTGCAGTCCTGCTCTGGCATGGAGTAATCAGCAATAACTGCAGAGCCATGTCGCAAAGGCACCCTGTCATTGTGAGATCTGCATGTGATTTATGTACTTGGGAAGATCATGTTTGACTGCCCCTATGGAATGCAATGTACAACATTGTTGTGATGGTTTAAAAATAGATTGATCTATCCATCCCATCCACCTACTTTGTTTAAGACGATTTACCTTGTAAGCAGCATAGGTCAGGGTATCAAGAGGTATGTGTTCCCTCCTGCCTTCAGTCTTGGCGTAAAGTATGACACCATTTTCATGGGATTCTCCAGAATCACAAGTTCCCCCTGTACAACACACATTTGAGGGAGAAAAAAATTAATTGAAGCCCTTGTTATTGGAAGGTGGAATCATATTACACAGCCATAATTACAAAAATAATTGCAACCAGATGCTATTTAACTTAGGATATGAAACAAAAGAACACCATCCCCGAGGACACAACGTGTAAGAACTATTAGATGAGATACACCATGCCAGAGATCAAGGGGGTTGACAATTATGAAAATCTCAAGTAACTCTCTTAATCAGCTTATTGAAACAATTTTAATAGAAAATGCTGTGCCCAAAGCAATACTTCTATCTGTATGCTTTAAATCCTATTTACATAGAACTGCTCTGCTTTTTGAGTTCTCGTCAATAAACTGTTATTCAATACTCACACGCCGTGCCGCCACACAGATTGTATGTGAAGACCTCAAATACTTCCCAGTGGATAGTTTGGCAGCTGAGAATTTGCTCTTAGTAGGAAATGAGGAAGACTGCTGTATACCTTTTTGTTGTGCTGCTTCTTCTAGTATCTACACCATATCCTAAAAGGCACGGATGGAGCCTATTTTATCACACAAAACACCTGTGTCATGGTTGCCTCGCTGGAATGGGGCAGCATTTAAAATATCTTTGTATTGGTAGAACCCAAAACACTTATTAACCTTCTCTGAGAGAGCAGATGTATTGGCAAATTTGAGCATTAAGCTCTGCATTACAGTTACGAGATGGACATCATCACACTAGTTTGGCGTTCTGGAAAAAAGTTTTTAAAACAAAGTATCTGTAATTGAAACAGGAAACATCATTTCCCTGTATACTATGGGTATTGCAAGTATTTAAAAAAAGAAAACAAAACAGAAAAAAACAGGATGAGGAAGTTCTTTGAAAAGTCTGTAAAGTAGAAACATTGCGTATATGAAACACTTTCTCTGCTATTTTCACTACAGATGGACAGTTCTTGGAATGGAAAAGACAAAGCAGTCCAGAGAGCTAGATAAGTGTATTGGGCTTTTGTGGCAAAGTTTTGGTAGTGGGGGGGCTACAGGGGTGGC
>VYZW01001257.1:2756-29877 GCA_013401315.1 Balaeniceps rex | reverse complement strand
TTTTTGTTGTGCCCCTAAAATGTGCCTGAACTTAAACACTGGCAGAGCAAGCACCAGTTTTGTACAAGAAATTAGGTCTTTTGTAAGTGCACGTTTACAGCCTGCAAGGACAAGGCAGTCCACAATGATTTTTCAGCCATTTTAAATAAAATGATCCTATGCATAAAGCTCAAGTCTTATGACGACTTGGATAAGTTTTAGGGGTGTATGGAACGGGCTTCTTGGTGCAGAGACTGAAGTTTAGGTGTGAAGAGACTCGAATGCCAGAGAGTGAGATAAATTAATTATGAGGAAGAAGGCTGTGTAACTACAAAGAAATGAGAGAAAATTCTTCCTAAAAATTTTTTTTGTTGAAGTTGGAAAGTGTTTTGCATGGAAAAAGGTGTTGTATTCATATCTGGGGCCTCTCTATCAAATGATAAACCATCTTTGCTCTCTTTGCCCTTGGTGTATGTCTGCAGGTAAATACTAATCTGTATATAATCACCGCACTACCTAATTTCATAACAAACCTTTGAGTTTTCAGCCTTTCAGATAAGGCATCTAACTGGCTGTCTACATATCTACATATGCACTTCTATTACTAGCATGCCATTACGGGAACTGGGGAAGCAAGTATGTGGTTCTGGCCTTTGACATTTTAAATTTGTGCCGTTAATCTTATTCACTGAAACATTCAAGAATGTATCAGCCCAACTCGTTATATTCACCAATTAGTCCTATAAGCTTTTGCATCCAGCTTTTACATCTTTGTAGTACTCACATATTATTAAAAAATGTATTTAATAATTTTTCTACTATCGGAGACCATTTTTCTGAATTTCTAGCAGGCACGCCCTACCCAGTCATAATACGTGACCAATCATGCCCAATACATAAATTATTGTATGAAGTAAGATTTATACGTACACATAATATTTTCTTAACTCAAATTATGTGGTTTAGGGGAAAAAGTTTTCTGTTTGGTCTGATTTCTTTTTATTTCATGTTGTGTAGCCAATATTTCAAATGGTAGATTTCAATATCTTCTATGCTGAGCAGCAGTATTGTTGCAGCTACAATAAAGCCAAAATATTTTCGAAAGAGGTCTTTCAAAAGATGGTTTTTCTCACCATCTCAGTTGGTCTAATATTGCCCTGTAAAACTTGCTGCGTTTAAACCATTCGTAAGCCATCACTAATACAACAACACTGTTGTTCAACTGTAGTAAGCAGAAATTTTTCAGAACTCTAACATTTATTGTGGAAAGCCAAGAGCCGCTTCTAGATATCACTGAAATTTGTACAATAACCAATGCCCTTCTATCATCATAATTTCTGTCTTCACAGACAGTGAATAATTATTTGTTAAACATATAGAGTATTCATCTTCAACAATAAAATATTCAGATTTGTTTTTACTAGTAGGGGTTAACATATTTTTTGCCTGGCTGCCTCTAGCTCTTAGAATTTATACCAAAGGAGACCACTTTTATAACCAGGAACAACACATACTCAGAAAAAAATAGAACTTAAAAGGTGATTTTTATTTTTTAAGTTATCCTTAAATGCACAGCAATTATGCAAGGGATTCTCTTTTCTTTTGCCTTATCTCAGTAGTCTATTCCGTTACTAGGTGTCTTAAGACACAGCAGCAGAACTCGTGTGTCCTGTTTGCTGGCTTATACTTTCTAACAGGCACCTTTTAAAATTTGTCCTTGATCTGTTATAACGATTTTTTTTTTGATTAATTTTTCTCTGCCTGCCTTCTTTTAGTGCATTGATGAAGGGATCGAAGGATTCATTTCAGACTGAATCTCTGTCTTGCTAACATGGAAAACATTAAAAGCTTGAATGAAAAATAAATTTTCCAATGAGAGCTGATTATTTTGCCAAAGCCCACTTAAATAATCGCTCAGGATTATACAATGCATTCCCCATACGTCTCAAGAAAAGGTAAAATGGACCAAATGGAGGGCAACTTTCTTCTTTAAGATATTTTGTCTGGATGTTTGTCCTTCCTAGATTCATTGGTCTCTTCCACTTTTCACTGTACCATCACTGCAGTGGAATAATAGTCCTAAAATGGGATGCTTCCAAAACATCCACAGCATTGGCACCGGGTATACAGAAAGCTTTGCCTACTGACAGTGAGATGTGCCTGCAAGTGCTGCCGTTCATAGGTAGTAGTACAAAGGGTACATAAGTAATAATCAGCATACTGATACATTGACTTATCAACATAACTCTAAATGTCATCTTGGTATGCAGCACATATGAAGACAAACGTGATCACAATCACTGTGACTCAAATTTAACTTTAGCTTTTCACCAGGATTCCTTGAAGAAGTTGATGTGACAATAGAGGATTTTATACTGCTCAATATTTTCTGTTGCATGCTGACTTGTTTAGAGCATTTCGTTAAGCTACAGTAGTATATCTTTATAATGTAATAAGTGACTTTCCTTACCAGAAATAACGGAGTCATTCAAAACCTCCTCATCCTGATAAAAAACAGAGTCTTCCTTGAGCTCCGAGTTCATGATCATGTTTTCTTTGTTCTCATCCGACTCTTTAACTGAGTTCCGCTTATTTTCTGAATCACTGCTGTAACTCAGTGAGTTCTCCTTTTCTTTGTTGCGCTCAATGCTAGATGTTCTGGATGGACGGACATCCACTCTTTTTTTTGGAGAGCCTTTGCTTTCTCTTCCATGGAAGCTGTGGGTAGAAGGTGCACAGCCCAATTTTTACAAAACACTTTTTTATTGCCACAGTAGGAACTTACCGTTATATGAGAATGAGCAGAATGTCTTGTAGCTCATAAAGGCCAGGGCAGAGAGTTCAACATGGGGCAACATGGGATAGCATTCTCAAGACTGTGTTGAGAATGGCTAACGCAGATCTACTTTCCTATCTCTGTCATAAAAATAAGGTATGGAGGGTGGTGACTAATGTATTTCTTTGATATATAGCAACATGCTATGCCGTACTGATTAAAAAAACCCACACAGCACGTCCTTCTAATGTAAAACATACATGGCATGAAATATTACCATTCTGATATTTTATGATCATGACAAAGGTTTAACAGGGCCTGGAAATAATATTGTATGAATCTATTCCCCATGACAATAGCTGTTACAGAATTGAGAAATGTTACCAACTTAACTCCAAAGCTCTATGATGGAAAAGGTTATCTCTGTCCTCCTCTAATACACAGGAGGGCTTATAATGAAAACCAGACAAAGTACCCAATGTACTCCCACACAAGCATTTGTATTAAAAATGGATACCGTATATGATCATGTATAAGCCAAGAGACATATACCGAAATAGTGGCATTTCTCATATGTAGAGTACTGGTATTTAGAGCAGGATATGCCTTAGCTACTCTAATTTGGTATCTTGTGGCGAGATTTTCTTTTGCAATGGGTCAAGGATTATCAAATGATTCTACCTGGTTGAAAACCTACTTCCGTGTCACAGTAGCCTCCTTATAAAGGAAGAACATACTTTGAAGTAACTGCCAAATTAAGCGCTTTAACCAGGGATGGATGTTCAAAGTAGTGGCATCAAGAGGAAGGCAAACCCAAGCTGCAGGAATAAATAAAATGCTAATAACAGGGTAGGAACATTTACCAAGAAAAATGATTTAGTGGAATGACTCTCTTCATGCATGCATATAGCCAAGAGGCTGTGTAGGTACCTGTCCTGCCGGTGCTTGGTGGCCAGAGCCCTGTGGAGTTCTTCAATGACTCTGCTAGGAGGTAAAGGCAGGTGGACGGCAGCCAGGTGAGGGGAACTGGTTGGCGTTGTTACCTGTCCTCTGCCATGGGGATCTGAACTTTTCTGGCCAGAGGGGTGGAAGAGGGCAGCTTGTCCTGAGATTTGGGAGGAACCAACAATGACATAATTCTTCAGGATGGTGGAAGGAGGAGATTTCATGGCTGGGTCATCTGTTTCACTTCCTGCTGTCAAAAAACCACAAGAGGGTAAGAGGTTGTGCAATGATGGTTTTTTTTGTTTGTTTGTTTGTGGTTTTTTGCACACAGTCTGCACTGAAATTAATTTGTTGTGTTGAACAGAGGAAAATGGTGATGTTTTGTTCTTGCTAGGAGGTAACTGGTTAAGCTGAATAACTATCTGAATTCAGAAGGTTCATACTGCACAGATCCAGGTCTTTGATCTAGCAAAATAGATGCCTCCCTCCATTTCCCCTCTTTCCCACAGTATCAGATTCTCCTTTTTCCCAGCTCACCAATGCATTCTTGATTGCCAGTACTGTTCCTCCTAACCACCAATGGCTTGTACTGCAGTGGCTTTCCAATCTAGCACTTTCTCTGCTGGACTCTGGCAGACTGCATTAAAATTTATGCACTGTGGTTCTCAGACAGGACAAAATGTACCAGTGTGTATTATCCACTCCTCTGTGATTGCTGCACAGCTTAGACCTCTGTCTTTCATATGCCAGTTGAGGAAATGCCAAAATCATTATAATATGAGGATAATGTTCACATGACAAACCTTGCCAAATGAAATCCAAATGAGAGATGTGGTATGGAGCACTAAGAAGAAAAAAGAAGGGTGGGACAATCTAATCTTTTTTTACCCCCAGACTCAGATATTTTTTATGCAATGTAAGCATTCTATTGGAAATTAGACTTTGATATATATACATTTCTCTAGCACCTGAGTCCAAAACACAGTAGGCATTTCCCTGGTTGTAAATTTGGTAGTTTCTCACTCTTAAGATAACTGAACATCTGGCCTGAAAAAGATGCCGATTAGTTTTTCTGTTCTGCAGTTCTCTTCCCCTTTCCCCTTTCCCTTATATCTCCATCCCAAGCCTTGGGCAGATGGTGGTGTTTACACGAATAGCTCAGTCTGAGTGTAAAAAGGCAATGCGAGTTTGTCACACAAGAGTATTTCTTTTCTCTTGTTGCCACCTAGTGTTTCAAACAAGAATTTAAACTGACACAGCTTGTACAGCTTTTGTACAAACTTGTTTTCACAGATCATTTTTACTTTTTTCACTTACTTTTGAGATAAATCCTTCAGTTCATAGCAGAGAAAAACTTCTGCTCAGGCCAGGATTATCCTGAAATACCCACGTAAAACGGACTTTGTTCCTATTAGCAGGGTAACTTATTAGAAAACTGGAGAGGACAAAAGTAGGTTTTAATATTGACTTCAGTTATTAAATATTTCCTCTCAGACCCAGCATCCTGCATAATTGTTACCAACTACATGCCTTTTCTTAAGTTCAGTGCTGGAAATCTGGTACAGCTCTGTAAGGGTAGCGCTGTGAACAGAGCTGGGCATCTAGAGGTTGGAGGGCAGAAAGCTGAGGACAACAGTAAAAGTGCAAGTAGGCAGAATTGCTCCTGTAGCCATAACCAAAATCAAACATCGAAAATTTGAGAGTGACAACACTAAGTCTGGTCTCTTTTTCACATTTATGGGGTGAGGAGGAGAGCATCCTTCAATGAGGAGAGTTGCATCCACATCATCTCTCTATGCATCTAGAAGACAGGGTCAAGCTAGTCCAAAAGTTACACTGCTTAAAATCTGAAATGTCTGAAAGTGCAAGTGTATTTCTTCAACTGTCTAGGTGCCCAATGAGCAATGAGCAATGTCTTGGCAATGAGACACCTTCCCACCCCGGAGCTCCTCCTGCACTGATCAGGATGGTTGCTGCAGCCAGGAGACGGCCAACCTCTGCTAAGCAAAGATGTTTTTTCAGCACTCAAGGGGATTTTGATTATGTGCTACTCTAGAGATGCACAGAGGACATTTATGATCAATCATTGCCCATTGAATCATGGCCTGAGGGGATGAAAAAAACACCTCTTAAGTCACTTTATACCACTGCACAGTGAGAGAGGGTGTCCGTGTTTTCTCAGAGCAAGAACCCTGGGTTCAGTTCGCTCAACCCTAAAGCAGGAAGGGAGCAGACTTTGTTTTGTCTTTATACCTGCTTGTTCCTGGAACAGGTCAAGGGCCAATTTTGTCCTCACTGCAGCTTGGGCCAATATTGAGAGTTGAGAGTTTCCTTAGATCACACCTTATTTGTCCTAATGACAGCTGTTCAGTGAATAATCTTGCAAAGTGATGTCTTGGCACCTTGCCCTGTTGCCCCTCTCTCTGTGATTAATTGGTGCTTGGCTTATTCCTCACTCCTCTGCTAACAGCATCTCTAACATTAAGGGGGAAAAAACTAAACACAAAAGAGCTTTTCAACCTCTTAATCTTCCTTTTCTTTCATAATCGCTCTTTCTCTCTCCCCATACATTTGTATTCCCTTTCACTCATTGTCAGTATTCGTTTAGTCTAAACCTACCACTACCTCCACATCCCCACAAAAATAAACAAATGTATAATTAGTAATGAAAAAGGGTCTGTGGTTATTGGAGTGATTGAGAAAGCTAAGAGTTGTTCTTTGTGGAAAATTTAGGTGAGAATGAAATACCAAAACTCACAATATCTTAGATGTTACAGGAAATACTTTGGTTAAGCAGCAAAATATCTAGACTCAAAATGCTGTGAAGTGCCTGGTGGAGCTGTAATCTCGTTACTCTCTATGGGTCAGGTTTTCCACATAGCCTACATCTCATGCAGAGCATGGCCTTCTCATCAGTTGAGCAAAGTCAAAGGGGTGTCCTGGTTGTGCCTGCTCACATTGCAAGGTGGAAGGGGCAAGCTAGAGCCTGACCCATAGCATGGAAGCAATCTGAACAGCTCCCAAGGAGCATTATGATACCATTTTGAATACAGCTCCCACTTAAACTCTTACAGCTTTTAAGCATGGGCAAAATATGGATATTTTCCATGGGAAACAAATACTTGTCATTTTCCTCAAAAAGACTGAAAACCTCAACATTTTCTATGAACCCCAGTGGTCAGATCACAATGCCCCTCTGATATTTTGTTTCCTGCTGACTTTGAAAACCCTATTCGTTGTGCCAGTAGATGAGTGTGGATGCAAATCAGGGCTGAGATAATGGCTGTCATTTAAAAGTCTAAATATCCAACAGGTCTGACATTCAGATGTCAGGATTTGATTGTAATTTGCAGTAAGGCCCTTTTAACTGCTTTTACCATATGTAGGGGCCCTAAAATTGGAACAAACTAAAATCATATTCACTTTAACACCCTTTCTGCAGTGCCAGAATGTTGGAAAATGTAACAACATTGGCAATACATTAGAAAATCAGGCCCAGAGGAATTGCTCTTGAAACATTCAATGAAGTCTGGCACGGAGGATTGCTTTGTGGGAGCCAGGTGTATCACTTACGTGTGTTCTGTGTAACTAGACCAGATTTCATAGCTCTAGTTTAGACCTACCCTAGAGAGCAAACCCTTCAGACAGAAACCTCTGCAGAACCTATTGACTTGAACTTGATTTTCGCTGTTGTGCTGTTATCCAGCAGGAGTCTAGGTAATGAAAACATTTAAATCTTCCTTGTGTTTTATGGCATATCGATATGAGCACCTGATTCAGCAGATGTTTGCAGTTGGTTCAATTTGTTTTACATGTGTTTAGTGCAATAGACTCACAACAAATAATCCCCTGAGAGATTCAAATAAATATGTGAAGTACAAAGATCAGTGCATTGTTATCAGGCAACTGGACCACTCGGTTCATGGAAAACCTTAGCATTCTGTTCACTCAATATAACTAGCCTGATTCACAGCAGTTTGAGGTAATAGGCTTAAAAAAGGATGTAAGAAAAAAGATTATATACTGTGCTATGTAGGCGAACAACACATAAGGGATGGGAAAGTCTTTACTGACCAGTAATGACTAACCTGTTACGCTCTTCGTGATTTTGGAGATTGCCTTAGGTGGTGGAGCTGGGAGCAACGGAGGGCTGGGAAGCTGTGCTGGGTTTCTTTCTGTCTGTTTCTGGGGGGAATCTGTGGATTCAGATACAAGTAAGGCTTGTGGACTGTCTTCAGATGCTGGCAGGCTGGCATCTTCTAATTCTTCCGTGGGTGCTGAAGGTTTCTTGGCTGGTAGGAAGATGAGTAAAATTAATGGAACATGAAGTTAATAGTAATGATAGGCCAGGGGACAATGCCAGGAACATTCAGAAAAACAGAACCACATGGCACACAGCTAGAAGCACTTCTTTTCCGTAGTGAAAATAATTATTGTGTGAAATAGCCAGCCAGCTAAGGCAGGTAAAGAATAAAATGTATGAGGATATTGAAGAAATGTTAGTTTTGATGTTCCTGAGAAAACTGCTGAGCTTCCCTTACTTCCCTAAAGCCTTTTTCCCTTTCCTTTTTTTTAATAATGAAGACAGCAAGGCAAAGCAACTTTTGAGAACTGCAATGAATTTTTTTACAGCATGCAGCTGCAGTGGCACAGTTAGTGAGTGAGTACTATTCTGTGCTAGGAACACACAGCCACAGGGCAAAGAGTATCAAACTGGTAATATTACATGAAAGCTGACTTTCCAATTGTTTGTTGTACGCGTTTATTTTCACAATTTAATTTTTATCTTATTTAATGCATGACTTCAACTTGCATCCCAAGTCTTCTTTTACAGTACCTGACTCCAGAACTGTTGAGTCTTTCCTGAGGTTAAAGTTGATAACCAGGAAAAGCCTGCCATGAAAAAGATTTGCCATCGGATCTCAGCAGCTAGTGTGGAACAGAGAATTGGTGAAGTACTTAAGAAAAACTTCAGCCACCAACGCCTTAATGTGAGATGGTGAAGCAGTGCTCATTTCAGGATTGTCTCCTGAAATACAGCAAAAGCACTTAGCTCTTAAAGTTCGTGCAGGCTGAATCACCGAGCAGTTCATCAAATTGACCTGGCTGTGATGAGGGCACAGGGGAATAGATCCAGAAAGGTACGAAGCTGAAGCAGGGCATAGGTGGAATTTCAGTTATGAAGTCCAAAATTAACATCCTTGAATCCTGCTCAGATACCAGCTGACTCTGGCAGTGCTTAAACTCGCACAATGCCTCACTGTTTGACTTTCACACTGTTATGTGTCCTGATCTCTGCCTTGGCATACATGGGGACTCACAGAGAAGCTTGAGGCTGACTCTGATGCAGGACCCCAGCCATGGCCAGGCTCTCTCCAAACTGTATTTCCAGCCACTACGGCCTCAGTAGTAGCCATGAGGGTTTTTTTTCCTACCCTAGCAGGTCAAGTACTCATTCAAATGGGGAGATCAGTGTTTAAGTGTCTCCTCAGAATAGAATCATAGAATGGTTTGGGTTGGAAGGGACATTTAGAGGTCATCTAGTCCAACCCTCCTGCAATGAGCAGGGACATCTTCAACTAGATCAGGTTGCTCAGAGCCCCATCCAACCTGACCTTGAATGTTTCCAGGGATGGGGCATCTACCACCTCTCTGGGCAACCTGTTCCAGTGTTTCATCACTCTCACTCTAAAAAATTTCTTCTTTATTCCTTCCTCTAGTCTAAATCTACCCTCTTTTAGTTTAAAACCATTACCCCTTGTCCTATCACTACGTGCCCTTGTAAAAAGTCTGTCCCCATCTTTCTTATAGGCCCCCTTTAAGTACTGAAAGGCCGCATAAGGTCTCCCCAGAGCCTTCTCTTCTCCAGGCTGAACAGCCCCAACTCTCTCAGCCTGTCCTCGTAGGAGAGGTGCTCCAGCCCTCTGATAATTTTTGTGGCCCTCCTCTGGACCCGCTCCAACAGGTCCATGTCCTTCTTATGTTGGGGGCCCCAGAGCTGGACGCAGTACTCCAGGTGGAGTCTCAGCAGAGCATAAGAGAGGTCCAAACTGCTTGGGCTGGATAAATAACAAATCCCACTCCTTTTAGCATTCTGGACTGTCTAAACAAAGTACATTTGCCTCCAAACCATTCTAGGGCATCTCCTAAAAACTCACAGCAGTGGGCACCCACAGCTGCCACGTCACAAATCTTTTCTTGGCTCAGTTTTATGTCTTGTTTAGAATACAAACTCTGTATTAATGAGTATCCAGCATCCTCGTGTTCAGAGTGCATGGGGAGGCACCAGAGCACTTAGGCAGTTGGAAACAATAGCTTTGGCAATATAATAGCATTTAATTTGTTGACAAACAGATTAATGAGTATGCCTAGAAGAGGAGGAATGAGTATTTATCATTCAAAAAAGACAGGAAAGTAGAATAAATATGCATAGTTAACAGGAATTCTTGTGATATTTGGCTTGATAGGAAAGCTGCTGTATGTGACAGTTGCCTGGAAATAATTTTCTTTTAAATATATTTCTAAGGAAATGCTTTGTTCCAGGCTGACATAATTTTGTATTTTTGTGCCTACTTCATAGAAGACAAAATGTGGAATAGAGGAAGAGAAAAATTAAGTCACTAATGGGTTACATTACAGAAAGATCAAGGGCTCCAGTAGATGTTAGTAGCTTGATAGGAAAATTAGTCAGATTTCAGTGCATTCCCCTGAGTGGAGTGATGCTTTCTTCTGGCAGTAACTTCACGGAAATCAGTAGACCTCCCTGTGACATGAAGTGCTGTTTGGCACAGACGCAGAGGAGCAGCTATAGTGGGACCTTTCCTATAGAGAAGGTGGATCCGAAACACACTCGGCTTCAATCAAACAGATCTTTTTGTTTCTGAACTCCATCCTGTTCTGGGAGTGGTATCACGAAAGCAAACTGGCATTGTGCACTGTCGTCTAAGGAACGTCCGTTTTACATTCCCTGCAAAGAATGGTTTGCTTCAGGTTTTTTCTGTGGTTGTTTCTGGTAACAACAGCACGTGTTTGACTCAGTCTGAAGGCAGACCTGAGTCTTGAGTACACAAACGTATTAACAGATTTCATACTGCAGAGTGAATGTTATCCTGCTGAAAATACTCCAAGTGCTCAGCACTAGATTCTTTGCCAGAGTAGCTAATTATTCATGGAGTGCCACTTGTCAAAACGCCATCTCACTACTAGGTAGAAATCCTCCCCTTGGGACTGCCCCCAAGCTCATTGGCTAGGTTAGGTGGGAAAAACTGCCCTCTTTCTGCCTAGGCTGTTCTTTTTCTGTGTATTAACCGCACATGAAGTCTATAAATATTACCTCTTGTTCCCTCCTCTTCCCCTTCTGGCCTTCACCCCGCATCCCCAGGATAAAATACAACATATTGGGTATAAAGCAAATATATTCATTTTGTTTCTAGCTGGTCAAATATTCATACAAATGTGGAAAGACACCTACTGCACTGGGCCTGGATTGAGCCCAAGGACAAATGTTATAATAAACTCAACATTATAATAAACTTAGCAATACACTGACAATTTTTAAGAGCTTTCCTACCCAACGAATTCCTTAAGGTGGACTCACTAGAGACAGGAATGCTAGAATGCACAGACAGGGATAAATTAGAACATAAAGATTAGATCAACAATAATTATTTTAAAAGCCGGAGGCCACCGATGAATGAGGTAGGAAGATTTCCAACAAATAGGAGTGGAGTCTCGCAGACCAGAGAGACAGAAGAAGGTAATCCCACTGTTATTTTTTGGAACTTGGAAAAATGACACCTCAAAAAATGGAGGAAAAGAAATACAGAAGAGAGGAAAGGTTGTGCCATGGAGACAATAAAAGGAACTAGGATTAGAGAAAGAGACATAAGAAATTGGGATGATTTGGAAAGCCTCAATACACAATTCTGAACGCAGCATAATAGTTTTTAAATCATAGTACTAGGTTTTGCAGAGCCATAAGGTTAAATACATGATACGTTATTAGTGCCATCTTTCCAGGACAGCCTGTCCCAATGATTAGAATTAGAAGTTCAGAGAGAAATTTCCTTAGTGTTACGGAATTAAACCCTCTAGAAAAGAGTATTATTGCTAATAATAGCGATGCCTGAAGGATTCTGGTCAAGATCTTGATCTGGTTGTTCTAAGAACAGGAAGATGAATGGGGTTTGCGTCAATTAATTTTTAGGGCGATACAAAACCAAACACAGCCATAAAGGATAAAGTTTGAAGAGAAAGGAAAACAGCATTAAAGCCATGTATTAATAGAAGCTCTCTATGTCCAATTCCCTATTTCGTCTCTACTTTAAGAGACAAAAAGGAGAGAGGATAAATCTTTAGAAGCCCATATACAGTGCTTTGGGATATTTCTTGATGAAATAACACATGTAGTTGAAATGAAGAAGGTGATGGAAAGGTGTTAAGCTTACAAAAAATCCTTGTGATGAGCAAACATGACGAGAGATACTTTTTGTGAGACAGAAGAGTTTCTGTTGTGAAAGCAATTAAGAATGGAGTGGAGCTAGAAATGGGCAGAAGAGCAATATTATATAAAAGTAAAACAGCAAAGGGAAACAAAATTGTATGAGTCATGGGGATGGAAAGGACAGGAGGAAAAGGAAGTGGGAAAGGATAAAGCAAAGAAATGGAAAACCCTTCAGAGAATGATTTCCATTCTGACCTGCCGAAGCAGGGTGAGGGCATAAGCAGGCAGCATTGCTCAGCAAACCACAGCGGGGGGGAGGGAGGGGGAGCGGGCTTGGTGAAAGTGGCTGGGGGCTAGGGACCCCAGAGAAAGCAGGGCATGAGGGATGGGATGTAGAACAAAAGGCAACCAGGGCAGATGGAGAAGGTGTATAGGTTGACCAGAGGGAATGGGCAGGAAGATCTGTAATCACTGCACAGCACTCCTCCCAAACTAGGATAAAGCATTATCTCTGCAGCTTTGCATTTCTTGGTTGTCAGGAAGTGAACGGAAACCCTCCAGCTGCTGGGTTGTGCCTGGCTGCTCTGGTCCCAAGGAACTGCTGCCACGGATGAACTCTGCTGGAGCACAGTTGCATGAAGGGAGCTTGGTTTAGCTTATCTGTGCTCCCAGTATGGAGCTTCACTTGTATTTGCAGCATGTTGTAGACAGGGTGATGATATGGACAGTGTGGGCTGTGTATTGACATTGTTCTCCTGAGCCAGGACAAGCAATTTCAGGCTTGGCACAGAAGTTTAAGAAATTATTTTAAGAGAAGCTTGTTTCATCTTCACAGCAGTCATTGCTAATACCAAAGGGGTACCATGCCAAGACTGGATTGTCTCATAATCCAACTAATCCCATTATGCCAAGCTTTGTGTGGTCCCTCAGTTTGGTAGCAGTCTCAAAAATCACTGTTTTTACATACTGATTGCTAACCTAGTATGGGCTGAGCTGAACAAGGTGCTGTGACCCTTTAATGCACTGACATATTTGACTCCTTATAAGGCAGATCAGCAGAAATATTTTTTTTACATTTTACAGTTTTTTTAAACCCCTTTATATCCAATACCTGCATCTTCTTTCAGCTCATCCAAATGCAGCTCCTCACCAAGCGAGGTCACATTTGTTGTGGCTGCTATTGTACTCTCTTGCTGCACTTCTTCTGAGGCAAGTGCCTGGCACACAGGAGCTGGAGGGTCACTCTGCGTTGCTCTCGTGGCATCGTCACCAGTGCAGGCTTTGCCTTCGGTATCTAAAACAACAAATCATTTAATCTTAACTAAACCATGAGCAGTGAAAGCTAAAACTCCCTGCTATCCTCTTGAGAAGACTGAGTCTCAAAGCTGCTAGTGCTCAGGGGACTGAGATTTGTCTTAGAGCAGCACCTGATTTCTAACAGTGCTGAGCATCTGTAATGCAAAACTTGTGGAGACCAGCTCATCTGGATACTAATATCCACCCAGTTTTCTTAGCGGGACACCTTTTTCTGTGGGCCTCCAGCAGCCTGGGCAAATGGCCATTGTGCGTGTACAGGAAGGCCACTGTAATCTGTGAGCACCTGCTGTGCGGGAGACGAGTACAAGCATGCGAAATCAGAGGTCTCTGGGAGAAGGCAATTCCTTGCGCAAACAGAGCTCATGCTGCAGCGTGTGCACAGGTTGGTCTGACGTGTCTGAGTTGTGTCAGGCTCCGTGCACGACGTGCTGCCATCCAGCTGCCCCAGCAGTAATGCCAGATCCTTACTGAAGGCAAGGCTGCTAATATTCACTACCAAACTGTAGGTTTTGAGCATAGTTTTAGTTACTCAGCTTTGAAAAGCGTGTCCTGTGTGACTGAGCTGATCAGAAATTCAAATCCCTCTTCATGCAGACCTAGAAACTGCTCTCTTTGCTTACTCTGAAAGATTTTTGTGCCAGTGATCCCTGCAGCTGTACGCATCTTGATGACTGAAGCTTTTCTAGTATTCCCCTATTCAGGCAAGAGTCCTCAGAATACAAACTATCCTTTTACTTCACGACTCTCTCAGAATTTACAAGATCTGCATCACTGTTGCAAACCAAAGCCATTACTTCCCGCTCTAGTCAGGGCTCCCTGCTGATGGACATGTCTGCTGTCCACCCCTGACCTCCTAACTTGTATTTCTCAGCCCTAGACACTCCCTTCTGGAAGCTCCTGACAGGGCTATGTTTTCTTGCAATGATATCATGACAAGTTTCTTGAACATTGATTTAAAATAGCTAGCATTCACAGCTACTCCTTTTTAATACTATTTGGACAATCTGCAGAGTAATTTCTTGCCCTTTTGGGTAAGGGTATCAGATTTTGGCCCAGAGATGCTGCAGAAGGGATGCAGTATTTTTGTATGCTGAGCTCACTCAGTCTGCCTCATAATCACGTTTGGTGAAAAGTTTCTGTTCTTAAAATAGCCCCTGCAGTAGCACAGTTGCTATGATACAGGGAAGGGGAGGGGGAAAAAGTTCATTGCCTACATTTCAGCTCAGTGTGAAGGCAGCCTATACATAATCATCGGTGTATTAACAGCTGCCTGCATTATTTGACAGGGAGCCCTTATCTCTCAGTGCTGTAAGTACAGCTACATCTGATCAGTTTTGTGCTCACAATGAGGAGAAATATTGAGGGAAGCTCCCTAAATGTTTTCAAGGTAACTCTGCTTTGCACGTTCCTACATCCTTCGGAAAGGCAAGCTGCTGACAGCTGTGCCACAGTGAAACTGCAGTCAGAGGCATGAGTTCCTTCAGATCCCAGCCAATAGAAAGTGTAACGACTAATGAAGTAATGACAAGCAGAAGACAGCCCTGTTGAAGAATTTTTGTTGAGGAGCATCTGAGACTCACAACAGTGATGTTCCTGGTCAAAAATGATCAGCTCGTGCTTAGATCAAAGTGGGTGTGCTGCTTTGATTGGCAGTGGGTCCCAACGCCATATTTTAGAGATAGTCCAGGGACAGGAGAAAGCACAGACCTTAGATCCACTGGTAAGGAAAGCAGCAGAGAGTCTTGACTATTGAAAAGTAATCGGAAGAAGTAGGGCTGTAATTTTGTTGGGAATGAATCCTGCTGTATGTCAGACCCTGCACCCTCTTACATAGTGCAAGTTGGTTCCGTAGAGCGAAGCTGTATTTGCCCTGTGTGAGCAGAGCTGGAGAAGAGAAGACAGAAGGGGCCCAGGCTGTGCAACTTGGTCAGCGTGGTGTGTCTGGGCAGATGGGTTTTGGGGTTGTGTGAGGAGAAAGGGTGACATAACCTGTTAGGATGACTCATCACCAAAGCAAGGATGGTGCAGTTTCACCCTGGGCTGCTCACAGATTGATGCAGATTCTGCGCTAGCTTTGTGGTTTGGTCTGAGCCAAACAGTCCGGTTCAAAATGCTGCTTGACAGACCTTGTACTATGAAACTGGAGTGTGACACAGCTATTGTAAATGTATGAAGCAGATCTGGAGATTTCTCAGACTACAGCTTCATCCCAGTTTGGGCTATTTATGAAAGTGAGCAGGAATCAGGTCTCTGGAAGCGGAGTAGGGCCTGATGAAATAGAAGGATTTGAGGATTTACTGTAGTCTTTTAGCATAGTATTGCTGCTTTGACAGTTGCAACTTACTGCATAAACGAGGACTTAGCCTTGAAACTGCTGCCACTTCAGTTTAGTCCAAGTAGGGCACTAATCATTTACTGGGAATTATTTGGGTCAATTTTTTATTCCAGTTAATAAGCTGCTTCTACTAATAATATAATAAAATAACCCTGGAGATTCACAACACTCTGTAAAGAAAAATAACTTGCAGGCAGCTGCAATGTCCTTCAACTGACTGTTAGCCAGTCTTTCCTTTCTGGGCAGCAGGGTGGTATTGAAAATTTGTTTGATGTTTACAGGAGCTCTGTGCAACTTTATTGCAGACAGGTAAGCAGTCTAAGCAGTTTGCAGCTGCCTTTTTGAAAGCACAGTTTGTCATCACTTCTTACTGGACTATATGTATTTATTTAAACTAGTTTAATTTTGTTAAAATGATCTTGCAACTCAGCATCATCTCCTTTCCTCCCAGACGGTTCTGTATGCATGCAAGAGGTTTATTGATTCATTATTATTATTATAACCTTTTAATGTGCTGTACAGAAGTTTTATTTTACTGTGTTTTGGCAAAGCTTCAGATACCCATGTTTTCAAATTCATGGATTATGGGGAACTTCCATACTCCTAGCAAAAATGGGGTGTATTTTTCTATCCCATAGTGCTAATATGCTAATAGGGCAACTAATTATCTAGAATTAGGAAAGACATAAAGAGTTCAATGGACAGAATTAAAAATGAGCTTTCTAAAAACTTCCATTTTAGAATAAACTAATGATATACTAGATTTTTTTTAACTTGAACATGAAACTCATATTAAAATATATCCAATAAAATAATATCAAAATTGCTTTACTGCAATGAAAAGAAAATCCTGTTTAAAATGCTCTTTTTCTGACTCTTCAGTTGCTCGGTTACACTCCAGCATAGCATCACTGAGTATTGTCCCATAGGCTATTTATAGGAATGGCATTTGTTTTATACAAAGAAACTCAATTATTAGTTTCAAAGAGCATAATTTCTATCTATCACATTAGTCAAACTCAAACGGCCAATCTTTCTTCATGACAGTACTTTCTGCTATGAAGTTTTCAAAGTAAAGATGGATTTATGTTTTTTTATCTCCGTTTAGGTCGAAATGGCAATTGGGATGTTGTCCATAACACTGGGAGCTCACCTAATCTCACATAATAGTCACCCAGATCTTTTTCTCCCTAGAGCATCTGTCAGGGCTTTGGAGCAAGGATATACAGAACCACAGTCCTTTGTGCAGGTTTCTGGCATTTTATCATCTTTCATTCAATGACTTCTGCTGAACCTGGTTTGTACTCAGGAAAGCTTTAAAATGACACTACCAAATGCTTCACTTTTCCATGTGAATGAAAAACAGGCAGAATGGTAATATGTTTTGTCACAAACTTGGTTTACCGGAAGGACAGCTGAAAACATCAGATTAGTATCATTTTATGAGATTTGAATTCATGGGTTGTAGATGCTAGCTGAATGCATCTGTATGTGTAAGTTTATATTACACCAGCTTTAGCTGACTTTCTTGGCAGTAGGATTTAGCTAGGTTTAGAGCAACTGCGTAAAACATACATACGAGCTCAGATTTGCAGAATGTATAAATCAAGCGAAGATGGAGTTGCGTTCAAGATGATAAAACATCAAAAATTAAACTGCATGGATTGATTGCAGCAGGGAGGAATTTGAAGAAAGACGTGCTTAATTCAGATATTGAATTTTCCCCTCTGTTTGGATTGAAGGTTTTCCTTTTTATTCATTTGATTGTTAGGTTTTTTCTTTTGCAGTTGTGTGTTTCCTATTGTCCTGGAAAAGATTTTGATAAAAAGATGAAGAATTTTCACTTACCTTGTTCCATCATCTCCAGAAGGCCTTTCTTAATGAGTTCATCCCGACCTTGTCGTGCTGTCATCTTCTTCTCCAGCACTGCATGAAGTAGTAGAATAACACAGCACCAGTTAACAACAGAGTATTCATATAATGGAGTGAGAAAATGCAATGTGGAAATTGCCTCTAGTCTCAACTACTGTATGCTTGGAAAGAATACACGGATTTTGTTTTGGGGAGCATGGACTGGTCAGCCTGTTGGTGCCTTTTCCTTTGTTAAAACAGCTGTAAAATCACCCACATGTAGAGCTGAGATTTATGATCTAACCTACTGTCTGATCACACTGAGTGCAGAGTAACTGGTATATTAGAGCCTTCATGCTGTTTAATACGGCATGTTGGAGCTGCCTCAGGAAGCGGTGTCCTTTACTGTGAATGCTCCACAGGGTATCGGGGCAAGTGGAGGGAATTGCACCATCCTATCTTAGGAAAAGGCAAGTGAGTTTGCCTGCTTACTGATCTCCTGGGACATCCCTGGAGACTAGTGAGAGCATGCAGTGCTGTGTGCTGGGCTCCTTCACCGCAGAGACAGCTGCTTGAGGGAAGGCATTTTACATGCTGTAGCTCCCTCCTGTCACTTTCCATAATGTTACTGTGACCTATATAATCTTCACCCCAAATAAAAGGGGTGATGATACTTGGGGCCATAAATGTAACCTATTTTGGAGAAAGGACAGCCCATGAAAAGCAGTCCGTGTCAAGGCTTGTCCTTCACTCTCATATTTTAACCTTTTCTTCTAAAAGTACTATATTGGATTATATAGGAAGTCAGTCTATATGAGCTCTCTCTAGCCTTAAATATTATTAACATGCTGAAATCTCTGAGTTAGGTTCAGATCAGGTCACCATTAATGTTTCCTATGTAAGCAAATTTTGCCCAAGCTAAACTTTGCTCTGCGCAGCATCACTCTCTTGTTCTCATCCTACCTGCAGATGTCTGCTTTAGCTTCTCGTTTTTCTTTTTCCGCCACTTCCATGGTTTGAAGATCCTGCCCAGTGTTGCCAGTTTGCTGTTCCTCCTCACTGGCGGAGTTCGAATCCCTGAGACCAAGTAGTCAGAATGCATTGCAGGGGACTGCTCCATCTCATCTGAGAGAGGAAGAGAGGAAAGCCAGCTGTTAGACAAAAAGCTTCAGCATAGACTTAAAAAGGGGAGGCAAATGGAGGCTCACCAGCTAACAAGCATTCAGTCTAGTCACTGAGATAAGCAGGGCAAGACTTTGAAAGAAAGTCTCTGCATTGCTGGAGCTGGCGGCCAGGCTGAGGGATGCCAGCAAGAGAGGTGTTCAACCTCACTGTGCCAGCCCAGTACTTCCTACCAGCTGCTCTCTTGACTCTGGCACAATACCTGTCTGGATGCCAAATATTTCAGTACCTCCACTGCTGCCGTCCCTCATGGAGTAATCAGGGCTATTAGGGCCATAGAGAGGGGGATGTGCTGAATTTGTACACCCTATGCTTTATTCCATCGCTTTCCTACCTTTGTCCATGCCTGGTACTCACCAAGGTAATGGTGTTACTCTCCCTCCCAAGGGCTGCGTGTAACTGTATTACAGCCTTCTGAAACGTGGAGAGCTGAGAGCTCCCAATAGCTTTAATAGGGAGCAGTAGAAATGTAACACATCTGTAAAATCAGGCCCATGCGGCCTCCAGTTAATCACATAAATGCAATGTTCATTTAGAAAAATTTAGACCTTTATGAAAAGCTGAGAGGAAGTGTGAGAAAGCTCAGGTCCCTTCTGAATTCCCAGCTTCCAGTCCTGTTCTCAGGCCACAGGATATTGCTGCCTTTTAAATGAACTCTTTTCACATAAGCTAACACAGAACACACTGACTTGTGTGAGCTAATGCAAATCTTGTGTATAAAAATAGTTTGTTTGATATGTGCTACATAAGTAAAATCCTAGAACTATTGTGCAAATTTATTCCTTGAGGAAGCTAAAGGGAAAATTCTTTCCCTTTTGTCCAGCCAAGCCACAGGATTTCAGAGATAATGCTTCAGCTGGAAAAGCGATTTAGGTATTTTTAATATTTTGTCTCTAAAATACACTGTAAGTTTTGCTTATAGACAAGTCTTTCACAAAACAATACATACTGACTATTCACAGTTGTGTGCTAGCCAGTACCATGAAAGAAAGTAGCACAGTTCCATAAACGGGGTTATTGATGGCTTTACTGAGCTTTGTATTTGGGCACCAATACAGTGATTGTTAAAAGAGAAGCTGCCATCAGTCGTCAGACATGTTACGTGAATAAAAACTGAGTGATCATTTTGTATTTTTTTTTTTTTAACAATCAGTTATGATTTAAACGAGCAATGTAGAGCTATGAACATATGCACATTTCCAAGTAATTTCTCTCTGGAACAACAACATTTATCATAAATTGCTTTATGACTGCAAGACAAAAACTATACGGCATCTTCTAGGCTTTTTTTTAAGTCAACAGGATGAAAATGCTTAAATCACAGCGTGGAGGTGGGGATTTCCAAGTAAACAGGAAACAATTTTTGGAAGATTATTAAACACAGCAGGGGAATCAACACATTCCTCCTCTTCCATTTAATTTTGAAAATACTGGTAATAGAGATGAATCATTCAGTGGAGACAAACTAAAAACTTGGCCGTGTGAACTATCAGAGCAGAGAGAAGCCTGTAACAATTCCCACCCCCCCACAATGTGCGTGCACAGTGAATTTCTCTTTCTATGTACTGAATTCAGAGCATCTTTTGTCTCATTCCACAGAGTTTATCTTGGGGTTTAATTTAGAAGAGATTTAAAATGTACATGAAAATATATTTTTGCCTTTGAAAGAATGGTGTCTACCCAAGGTGATATTTATGATTTACAGTTTGGAGGTCAATATTAAGTTGAGAGCAGAAACTAGCAATGAGCCTAGCACAGGAGGAGGGCAGTAGCCTACAGGCCACAGCTGGAGTGCCAAGATATCATGCTCCTTTACGAATTACGTATTCAAAAATGAGAAGTATCACAGAAATAAGCTTTGAAGAAGTAGAGCTGCTCTTGATTACAGAGATGGCAATGAGAATGGAAAATGGCAGAGTAGATCTGCTATTAATTTGCTATTATGATTACTTTAAAGCTGTAATAGAAGCCTCAGAAAATAGCATTTGGCCATTTCTTGTGACATCCCTTGAGTGGGAATGGAAATGTTCACAAAATTAGCTGATCTCAAAAGAGCTGTAGATCAGACTGTAAATCAGACCCTTGTCCCTGGAAGCTACAGTGGAGTAGGACAGCCTTAGCTCAGCCATCCCTGGAGACCAGTGGAGACTGCACTGGTGCGCAAGCACTTCCTACCATCCCAGGAATTGCTTAAGCGTGTAAGTGAAGATTAAATAAGAAGCTGATTTAAAGCAGTACCTTGGCAAGTTACTGATCCTACTGCATTTCATTCAGGATGTAGGTGTCTGCAAAGTGGTTTAGGCGCCATCCATATGTTTTGTTTAACACTGGTAGCATGAGATCATTTTACCTTTTTTCATGGATAGCAGGGGATGTAGACAGAACCAGGAAGTCATTCAAACCCAAACCTCTGTGTCTCTAGCAATGTTTATTATCCCAGATATTCCCCTAAGAAAGAGAATGGGGAGATATTGCAACGGCACTAAGAATTCCCTAAGTGCCCTGTAGTGATCAGTGCTTCTGTACTTTCTACCAGCCCTGTCAACTGGGTTTCTTCCACCCCCTTCTGCCGTCCTGGTTGTGGAAGTGTAAGGATTTTATGCTCAAGGACTTTGGTTACAGATGAAATACAGATAGAAATCAAATGTCAAAGAAGGAATAGTAGCTAAAACAAAAGTTGCAGTGGAGGTTTTTGTGGGCTTTTAAACTTCATTAATGCTTCTCATATGGTACAGACAGTTCCTAAGCAAATGGTTTTATCACCTGGTACATTCTCACCATATGCAGTTCCTACACTGTGCATTTGGAGAGATGGACACAAATAAAAATAGATAGACACACAGTAAGACAGATGTCCTGAAGTCATAAATAACAAGGAAATGGTCTCACTGGCAATAAGAATCACAAGAAAGCCCTTGGAGCTCCTCATTTCCAGTCAGTTCATTTTTTCTTGGTTGTGGGTTGGCTGCTTGGGAGATAAGAAGTTGACAGCACAAAAAGCAGTTCCCACGTACAGCAATGAATACTGAAGGAGAAGGCGCACCTAAATATCAGCCAGTTCCTGCAGCCAACAAGCTGCTAAGGCTTGCCAACCCTCCAACCACTCTGTGAAATATTCAGCACATTTTTAATCTGCAGTCAATATTTTAATTATGCTAACTGTTCTGTGGAATAATGCGGTTATTTCTCCCAGAGCCTGATAGCCTGGGGCCAGGCCATGCAATTACATAGAGGATGTCTGCAAAATATAAACAGCTGAGAGCCAAACTGAGACTCTCCATATCAGCAGGGAGAAATGAGCAATAGCTTAACTAGCTGTGTAATGTAGAAGGATGAGGGGCAGTCGTTATACAGGGTCAAGTGAGCACAAGCTTAACCCACAGCACAGCAACCTATGCCTACCCAACACAGGGAGGCCAGGCTCTGCTTGGCCATCGCTGCTGAGACAGACCAATTGGTCCCACACTGTCCCATGAGGAGATAGTCGGCAGCCCTGCGGGGCTAGAGCGTTTTGCTCTGACTGAAGCTTGTTGGCTGTTTAGATAGAAATGACTTTCAAGTCCCTGCTGTACTCTATTGAAGGCAAAGGCTTCTGTGCTGGAACTCCAGATCCAAAACAAACCCCTCATATATCACACAGCTGTAATCTGCTCTGTGCGTGTCAAAGAGGTGGAAATGAATGTGGCTGTGCCCCTGCTGCTGATGCTGGTCGAGTGCTTCTTACAGTGCTAGCTGGGGTAATTTCTAGAGCTCCTAACAGTGGTCAAGAGTGTGGATGGCTCGATGTCTGAGACATCCCAAATCAGGTGAGGGGAGAGGTTCTGACCTGACGGGTATTGCTCTGCAGTACTGCTCTGGGCTGCAGAATAAACCAGGCAACAGAGAAGAAGGAAACAAACCACAATACTCATTACATTTGGCTGCAGGGTCTGACCCCTCAGAAGGTCTGAGCATCTGCAGCTTCTGTTTACATCAGCAGCAGCTGTGGTGATCAGTGTTTCTGAAAAATGCTCCACTGCTTTCTTCTTTAAAATACTGTGATGACATAAATAGAATACTCTTCCTGTTAGTCCCTTCTCTATAGGAATTGTGCATGGATCATGCAGGTTTTCTGCATGTAGAAGCTCTCCCATTTACAGATGTCAAGTCCTGACTCTATCCCATCCAGCCTCTCACAGAAGCAGGGCAGGTTTGCTGGGAGTACTGTGAAGTTTGAGTCCTGGATGTGGGATGGAAGAGTGCCCTATGCCTGCACTGCCTTCGTTTGTACAGCAGATGGTTTTGGTGCTGAGACAATTGTGTCTGGGTGATAACAGTGTTGTGAAATTGAGCATTGGGTTCAATCAGTTGGGTCTGTCTTCTTGGGTTTTTCATGATGAGCCAAACAGTCTGTAGCTTGATGCCTGGGTTGCTGATGATAGCAACTGCAGGCTGCACTCTGGTAGGCTGATGTATGGCAGTTGGGAACATCAGGGATGCAGAGCCGAGTTATACTGACCTTGCCACGGAGAGAGTCTGGAAGAGACTTGGGATGCCCTCTTGTGAATACACAGATTGCAGCAAGAAGTTTATAGGAAGATGAAGAATGCTGAATTTTAATGTGCTGGGAGTTTTGGTAACTTAAATTCATGGTAATGGAAGTTGTGCCTTGCTAAATCCTCTGCGTACACTGTTAGAAGGACCACTGAAAAATCTGCAACCTGCAGGCAGTTTAAAAATAACACAGCAGACGAGAGCTGCAGGCAAATTTGTAAGGCAGGCGTGCTCTGTTTTCTGATGAATTGGTTTGTAATGCAGCTCTGTATGTTCTCCCCTTTGTTGTCATTGCATCTGTCTTTGCAACTCAGATACAGAGTTAAAAAAGGAAAAAAAGGTTCCCTTTGGTCCACTCCAGAGGGTAGAGACAGTGACTGGAATCAAAATTACCTTTTCGGCTTTTGGGATAGAGGTGCCTTCACCATTACTAACTTTCAGTGCTGCCTAGGATTAGTGTCTACCTCTAAAAAGGATGTTAAGGAGGATGTCACAGGAAGAGCTGAGCTTTTAAAGGGTTCATGTCTGCTACTGGTTAGTCCTGAATCATGCAAGCCAGACATTTGTGAGGTTAGCCAAGAAACAGCACTTCTCTCTATACAGAGGGTACTTTTCGTCTAGTGAGAGAAACCTGCAGGGGAAAGAAGGCAGAAAGGTTGTCTTGTTTTTAGAGTAAGGACTATCCTGAGCTTTGGGAAATAGAATTAGCAGCAGGAACGAATGCCATTTTCCTTAGTTTAGCGTCCTAAAAGAGGAAGAACTGATCACAATAATTCAATCTGCAGGATAGGGGTAAATTGTTTGTGTCTAGGAGCCTTTGAACACTTCTGTTATGTTCCAGAGAAGCAGAATTCAAACTGAAGAGCTTTTTTATTGCACTAGTTAGATGTTTCCTGTGATGGAGCTCTTCCTTGTTCTAAAAATGTTTTCTGTCACCTGCATTTCTGCAGACATGCTCTCTTTCTTGACTCTCTTTGAAAGAAGACTGCAGTGGAATGTTCCAGTTTGAAGTCTTCATTTCGGTTTTTTGAACGTATAGTATTTTGATTTTTCCACTTTTGAATGACTGATAGAAATTAAAATTAGAAATGAGAAAAAAGCTTTTGATGAACCTGAAATTTATTTATTTTTGAAGGACTTTCCTTGTATCTGAAGCTGTGAATGTTTCAGTATTATTTTGGGTTGATTTGGAAAAATTTACACAGAATTCTTTATAAAACAGAAAACCTAGTTCCTAACAGTTTAGTAACAGTTTAGGTATTTAGAAAAGGCAAGGTACCTGTAGTACATTATCGAATGTAATCATAAGCTAATTTTGGATGCACAGCTGCTGACGTGACATAGATTGTTCCTCTGACACATCATATTTGTTACACCAGAAAAATATTGAAACAAAGTGGGGAAAATTACAGGATTGAGGCACAAATTCAGGCATTTACCTATCCAAATTTTTAGGTTTTGTATGGTCAACAATGTAGGTAAAAATGGCTTAAATTCTTATCTCTCTCTTCTCAAAATTGTAATCCTTTATGTTCATGATTTCCCGCCTTGGATTTAATCTTACCCAATACATTAATCCCATAAGGAGGCAGATGGATAGTGGGCCAGGTTCATCCACATGATAACTATGTAATTCATCAAGTTACCTTGGGGGGAAAATCTGGCACAGTAAATTTGTGCAGACTTCAGACTCATGGAGATACATGAAGACAGGGTGAAAATACTAAAAGAAATGGGAGAATGACAAAGGGGAATAGAGTCCTTTATGAGCACCATACCCAAAACAGCTCCGGGTTCAGCTTCCGCTGAGTACAGGCTGTTCTTGGGCTGTATCACCTTTCTTTTAACCGGGTGGTATGAATTCTGATCAGGTTTTTATACTTTCCTGCATGAAAATGCAAGTTACTGTGCTTTCCTTTCTACCCTTCCTGTGTTCTCCAGAGTCTGAGCTTCCATTTTCACATCATACTCAAATGTTTGCCATGTATCCTTGTTCTATAATTTCCACTGCTCTTTAGTACGTTAAATTATGATTTAACATTTTTCTTTAATTGAAGGAAGAAAAAAAAAAAACACCCAAAACATAATTTGTGGGTGGTAGAAGGGGGCTGTGCTTGCCAAGGAAGTTTATTTCCATTCTGTCATGTTGAGCCTCCCTTCAAAGTATTTGGATTTTAAAACGAGCTTTAGCTGAAATGAACGAGGAAACAGATTATACTTATCAAAGGAAAGAGAGCAGGGAAGTGGCAACTCCAGCTAAATCTCTTAGATAAAAATACACTTTATATGCTTGAGATTTGTGGTTTCTTCCAGAAGATGTTCCTTCGGGAAGTTGACATATCACCTAACAGCATTACCACCATATGAGCCAAGGTGCAAAGAAATTAATCAGGAACCTTTCACGCTTTTGGATCATTGTGTCAAGTCCCAATAGCACTTCTTGTGATTTACAATGCACAGTGTGACATTAGCAATTCATTAACAAAATAAGTTTTCCAGTATTTGCATAAAGGAACCCACAACAAGCTTTACCTGGTTAAGGAAGAACTAAGTAACAGTAAGAAAATGAGACTAATGAAGGATTTCTGTATAATCACAATTCAGTTACCTGAGCCTGTACAATATCTTCTTTTGAGAGGGGAAATTTGACATTTGCATGCCTCTCACCCAGTGAGAGCTTGCTCAGGCACCAGACAGAGCAGCGCCTCCTGAGATTCACAAAAAATCTATTCAAATAAAGTCAAATGAGCAGTGCCTCTGCAGAGGGCCAAGAGCCAGACTGTGCACGAAGCCTTGTCCACCCTGCATCTGCAAAGGGTTTTGTACCATACAGGTGTTACAAATTCCCAGGACTGGGCAGTTTCTCCGAGCCTCTTGGAGAGATGCTGCTCTGTGGAACAAAGGGCGGCCAAGCCCAGGAAGTACAGGAATGGTTTGAATTAGGCTTTCCTGCACTCGTAGTAGTAAAGCTACTGTAACTTCTATCAGGGAGTCTGCAGACTGAAACACACCCTGTGCTGTCTCCAAGAGGCACCTTCAAATCCATTTCACTGCAGCTTATCCCTGATAGAAGTTATGTTTAGTGGGACATGTAACACCCAGGGAAGTAATTGGTGTATGAGCACCATGCTTACTAATAGGGGACTGTGCATTGCTTTTTTCTGGGATTCATGCCCCAGAATTGACCTGTTTAGAGTTTCTTCTGTTTATGGGAGTCTATGTCTGTCAGACACACAATCAGCTCTCACTTTATATCCATCCCAAACTTGTATATTAGAGAAATAACCAAATCCTCATGTCCTATGCACTTTTATGCCCTTGTAATTTAATGCATAATTTCCTTCTTCCCTCAAATGCCCCACAGCTCTCTCTTGGTGCTCTGCCACTGTTCAATGCCACTACTGCAGATAGAAAACATTCTGCTTTGTGAAATGCAAGAGCATCTGCCTTTTTTTTCCCTTTATTGCTCCTGCTGCTTTGCAGTTTCACTTTCCTTACAGCCATTGGCAACAAATACACATTAGTTGACAGTCTCTGGTGCATCCTCCAGGCCTGCTATACAGAATAGGACAGAGATTTGGAAGAAGAAATACTTAGACAACAAAAATATGACATAAACCAGAACAGCTACAGAGAAAGGTAGATAGAAAACATGCACAGTGACTGAATTCAACTTTTGTCTAAAGGTTATGCATCCAGTTTGACTCCTTGTAAAACTGTTATAAAGCTGCAACCGCAGGGTGCCTGCCAAGAGAAGAGA
>VYZW01001255.1:3746-33712 GCA_013401315.1 Balaeniceps rex | reverse complement strand
ATAAATAGAGGCTGACTTGATGATTCGGCATGCTAGCTTTGTGGAATTACCACCTAGCACCCATCTCTGTGCAGAAATGAAATAAAATGATATCTCGTTTCAGTGTGTGAAGATTGGCTTACTGCACACCAGGTAAACAAGCCCTTTTTGGGATAACATTTGGACTTATTAAATTTCATCCCATTGATCATAGCCCAATGCTCCAATCCATCTAGATCCCTCTGCAAGGCATCCTGTCCTTCAAGAGAGTCAACAGCACCTCCCAGTTTGGTATCATCAGCAAACTTGCTAATGGTGCATTCAACTCCTGCCTCCAGGCCGTTGATAAATATGTTGACCAGAACTGGCCGTAGAATTGAACCCTGGGGAACACTGCTGGCGACCAGTCACCAGCCAGATGTAGCCCCATTCATTACAACTCTTTGAGCTCTGCCCTTCAGCCAGTTCTTCACCCAGCGCACCATGAACACGCCCATCCCACAGTTGGACAGCTTGTCCAGAAGGATGCTGTGAGGGACGGCATCAAAAGCCTTACTAAAATCCAGAAAAACTACATCCACCACCTTCCCTTCATCCACTAGGTGGGTGACCCCATCACAGAAGAATATCAGATTAGTTAAACAGGACTTGCCTGTTGTGAACCTATGTTGACTGTGCCTGATGATTGCATTATTCTTTAAATGCCTTTCAACAGTACCCAGTATAATCTCCATAATCTTTCCAGCTATTTTTTCCAAATTAACTTCCAGTTAAGGAAGCTAACTAAGAACATTAAGAAAAAAATATTCTTGTTTTGTCTAAAATTATTTGTCTATTATTTTGCTGACCCTTTTCTTTTAAATGAAGTTTTTGCATCCTCATGTCCATTTGGCACTGTGGCTTTAAGTTTTGCTGAAGTAGGTCAGCAAAACAGTGTTGTAACTCACTCTTCTTCCCTCATGTTTTCTGTGCAGAAGTTTTAACAGTTTTTGCACATGGCTCTGATTTGTGGCAGAAGCCACAGTTTAGACTGACTTCTCTGAGGTCCAAGACCCTATTCTGTAGGGTCTTCCTTTCACTGGCATTGCAAGAGCCGAGCAACCAAAACAGCTCTGACATCGTATTCAAACAAAGATAACCCAGCTTTCCTCAATTCACTTTCCTTTACAGAGTCACTTGAGCATCCTGGTGGATGACCAAGTCACCATCCCTTATTCTAGAGAGGGGTAAATTAGAATATCCTTGTCATCTTCTGGAAAGGTGTTGTTCAGTTGTCTTTTTTTTTTAATCAAACCCAGCCTAACCTGCACAAGAGTTGATAACTATCATACAAAATTGGCTTGCAGGACATCACAGTTATTCAAACATACCAATACAGCAATAATAAATTTCACAGTCTTAATTGACTCCTTGTCATGTTCATGACAATCAAAAAATAGAAATAGACTCAAAACCACCTATATGGTAGCAGCTAAATCTTGACAGGCACATCTCAGAGAGCGGACAGGGGAATGTCTTGCAGAGATGTGGAACGACACCAAATATCCAATAATCAGGCAACAGCCAGCTGGTGGGGTTAGCTACTTCATGTGCAGCTAATACACAGCTGTTTTTAACAAGTGGCACAATGACTTCAGGATGCAGGCACAGAAAAGAATAAGGTTTATAGGAAGTCCTGCTGAGACCTACGACAGCAAATACGCTTTTTAATCACATGCCTGGTAGAGAGTTAAGCTGTTGTGGGATTACAAAGCAGCTTGGACACATTATTTATCATTTCATTATAATCTATCATTGGATAGATAATGTTCAGGCTGTGTTTCATTAAAAAAAAATTTACATGACTTGGTGCTATTTTTCCCTCATGGTGCTTACCCTGCTTTAGGATGGACGTGCTCTGCTGGAGAATGCACCAGACAGCTGCTTCGTTTGTTGCAGAAGATGCGAGGTGAACGAGGTGGGACCATGAAATAGTGTTACAAGGCTAAGGGTCATTGCTGCTCGGGAGAACTGGGTTCTGTCATTGCCTCTGTGCGATACTGAGAAAATCATGAAACTAAACATTTCACATTGCTTTTTTCCCTTAGTTTCTGGGCGTTTGACTTGCAAAAGCCACTCCAGTTTGTAGAGTTGAGGATTCATAGCTGAAGCTTGAGCAAACAGGAACATTGTTTGAGATGTTGAAAGAGCTGAGTACTCTGAAGAGGCAGGTACTGACAATCTCACCCGTTCTGTTCAGGCTCTGCCTCAGCTTCCCACGGTAAGATGGGAATAGTTCCACCCTCGCATTCCTCCAGGAAACTGTGGAGATACTTTGTGAAGCAATCCGTGATGAGCACCACAGAGAAGCTCATCAGGGAATAGTTCTACATTGAAAGCAGAAATTTGTGAGTAAATCAGGCCTGGGGCTACACAATGAATAAAGACGCCAAAATAGTATGGAGTAACTGCTCATTAACTGAGCGCTGCCTATACTGTGCCTTGTGGGAATTCCTGCAATGGCAATCTGGAATAGTAGTGCATACAAATGAGAGAGGCAAATACAAGATGCACAAGCCAATTTAACTCTGACATTTCTTAAATGAGCGCTTAACTTAGCTTCTTTAATGATCTTTTAATGTATTTCTTGCATTTATTCAGATTCTGTTTAAATATTCTCAAATGTGTTCACGTCCTTGTTGCAAGTATTTGTTTAGCTGGTATGGGCAGAATTGTAAAGAAATATAATCACTTTCACAGCCTTCTAATTTCTCATGAGCAGATATTTCATAGTTGCTCTCTCTCTATAGTTATTTTCCAGAGTCTGAAGCAAACCCCCAGAACAAAACACGCATGTGCTGAGAAAGAAGAAAAGGCCTCAGAGAGGCTATTATTTATGACATTCCTTATATTCTCATAGTTTCTGTTAGGTATTTTTTCATGAGAATCTTAGCATCTGAAGTTTTTGCACTTGATCTTTTAAGGATATGACTAACATATTCATATATCAGCACTACAGATATTGGAAATCCGTGTGTTGTGTTCTGATGGGTAGGATAAAAGCTGGTGTGGTCTCCAGGGGGAAAAAAAGCACTATGAGAACCATGGTAGTGAACAGTCTTTGCAACAAGCAAGTTAAGGATAATTTTACAGCCAAAAGTCATGTGAGCCACACTTGCCAGAGGGAGGCTGTGACAGTGTAAAGACCTTTAAAGTCACTGCTACTTGAAAGGCTTTTAAAAAGTCACAATCATTCTTTTCTATAAAGTTTGGCTCATTCCTGCCTTTCCCTGAAAAAAAATTGCGCATCTCTTTAGAGCATGCTGTACAAAGACTACAGGGCTCAAGCATACAGCCTAAATTTCAAAGGCACAACAGGATACGGTACAGTGAGAGGCTACGCAACAAATAGATTTTGTGGAACGGGTGGTCTTTTGAAACATGTCCTTACGCCATGCCTAGTGCATTTTCCGTAAAATGCTATTCTAAGCGTAAGCAGTGGCCTAAGCTCTGTTCTGGCTGTATACTTCTGCTGTGGCATACAAGGAAGTATTTGGCCTAGACTCCAATAATGGGAAAAAACCCCCACCCTGAAATAAAAACCCCAGCAGCCAGGAGCAAAGTTTGAATTGAAGGAATAATGCAGCAGTTGGTCACATAAAAGCTGTCGCATGGTTCTGCAAAGAGGAAGGCAAACAGGAGAGATTATTAGTGGCTCACTGCACCGCGGGCCAGCTCGGCCCTCAAGCCAGGCCTGACTGCCCTTTGCAGTCACATCACCTGCTCAAGGGAGCCAAAGGCAAAAACCGAAGCGCTGGCACAACCGGTGGCACGGTGGCAACAAGGAACAGACATCCGAGTTACCTGTGAAACTGGAAAATGGAATTCAAGAAGGGAGTACAGGGCCACTCCAACTGATACAGCCAAAGATTTCCACAACTTTTAAAGTGCTTTTAGCTAGACACCTGACCTACTTAACCAAATCACGTACTCGACTTTCATCTTTTCCTAAACTGAGAAGTCTGGAACTGAAGCGTGAGGTTGAATCACACCCCAGCGGTACCACAGTGACATGCGATACCTTACACAGTGCAGCCCATGAAAACAGAAGTGCTGGCTCTCTGTTTCTGAGAGCATGTGTATTAATTTAAAATTCCCCCTTTGAGGTAATTTCTAGTTGACGTCGGTATTTTCTTCTGTTTCAATCGGCTGTTTATCACTTTATCGGCAGGTGGCAGTAATAGACGATCCTGTGCAATTTCTACTTGTAATAGGAATTTGGGAAAGAAAAGACCCTATTTTAGGGTAAAGCTGCTCATTTTGTTTGTTCACAAGTGTGAGTGGTGTAAATGTACTTGACAAACTCAGACATACATCTTCCTCTAACAGACAGAAAAATTGTTCCCATACCAGCTCTAGTATTTATGGCTGTACTTAATTTAATAGTGCTATAAAGCCGAATTCAATTAGATGCAAATGTACAATATTTATTCCAAATATCATTATCCCTAAAGATTAAATATGCAGGTGCCTGTAAAATTTTATATTGCACTCATTCTGGTAGTTGTGCCCACTATTTTTCACACATTTCAGTACTATTTAAGTCAGTCTAATGACTTTAAGTAATACTAGTTTTCAGTACAAGAAACCTCTATTTCTTAGGACCCACTCCTCCCACAAGTTTTCTTTAGTCTCCTTGAAGAAACAAATCCAGATGCTGATGCAGACCCAAAGGTGAGCCATAACTATGGCAATTTCTAGGACAATTATATATACAGATTTTTACACCTGTACAATAAAGACATAGGAAAAACTATATAATGAGCTTCTCCCAAAGTACATCTTTTGTTACTTCTTTGATATCAGAAATCCAAATGGATAAATTACTGCTATATTAAAGTTCCAGGCTTTAATAGGTACCTTTACAGACCATTGTTCTTAAAGTGTTCTTTCCTTTTGCCGGAGCTGATCCTATTGTAAGTCACTGCAAAAATGCTCTGTTATGATGTCTTTCCGAATCAGTTGGCAACACCTCCTGTATTTACCTTTGTGTCACTGACAGCAAAGTTTGTATTTATTTTAATCTATGGTGTGACCTAGAATAGCTTAATTTAAACTTCCTTCCATTTTTTCCCCTCCTTTGACCTTTTGTAGAGGCTAGCTTAAAAATTTTGCCTGTTAGCACCAGCCAAGCACGCTGCTACTAATTTAATACATGGCGTAGGAAGCAAAGAAGGGGGCTTTGGTATGTAACGGAGAGGAGGGAAATAGTTTTCAGTACTGAAATGATAACATTTTAAATTCAAGGTAAACCAGGGAGATTAATCTGAGGAATGCAAAACAGCTGGCCCCACAAGTGCTACTAATACAATATAATTCACCATTACTCCACCATTGGGAAGTCTCATTTCATCAGAACAGCAAGCACTAGGTTATGAAGAAGGAATTGCGAATAACATGTCAAAAACTCCTTGAATCCAACTTCTGTTCCGAAGTTCTCATTCCGTGAGATGACAGCACCAACTCACACTGCTAGCAGTGAGCATGCATTATTTTCTGGGCCTGAAATAAAAAGTGACAAGCTTAATGGCATACGAAATAAAACTCAGAGAGAGAGGAGTACAACGCTAGGAGGGTAACAGGCCTGGGCTTGTTCTCACCGAAGTTAGTGGGAATCAAATCAGGCAGCCTGATGAAAATAAAAACTCTTTGCTTCAGCCTACAGGACACCTTACTGTGAGACAAAGCCACATTTTGGAGGGCATTTTTTTTTAAATCATGGTATACTTCATGACATAATATGTATTTATTTTTAGAAAAATGTCCAAGAATTTTCAGATCTTTTTGTGTAGAGTTTGAGGCAAGATGTTTTGAGCATGAAACTCAACTATCAGTAGCAGATTATCTAAACCATCTCAAAGGTCAAAGCAGAAAAAAATATAATCATGACAAAGACATTTTATGGTTTGGAGGGATTAGAGGAAAAGACATTCTTTTAAATCTTGATTTGTGGATCAAGCTGGCATAAAAAACCCCAGATGATGCCATTCTCTTCAGAGAGTCAGTATTTTGATGGCGTTCTTGAATAAAGTCATATATTCTTATGTGATCCAAAGCTGTTGGAATTATTTTGAACTGCTGATCTTCCAGGTGTGCCCCCCCCCCCTTTTTCCCCCCTTCAAATTAGTAATTTGCCAGTAGTATATATTCATTCAAGGAACTGGTAAAGGCAGCCCAATGGTACTAGAGAAAGCTGTTCTATTTTCCACTAAGGATTTATACAGTTTAACCTCTTCAGATACCTTATAGACATCTGCTAAAATAAATAGGCAATTGACGGTACTCCATGTGTTTTCTTTTTTAAAACTAGAAGCATGAAACCATCTTAATAGATACATTTTTTTTTACCCGATTAAGTTATGAACTGATGAAAGAAACCACAAATATGGGAGCCAGCTATTAAAAACAGTGAAGGTCCAACACCTTCACTACTTCAGGAAAAATTCTGGGGAAAACCTTAAGTTCAAAACAATGACATTTGCCTCTTCTGAAAAATAATACTGGATTTCTGTAAATGCAGCTCTTGTAACTAGCAATGCTCAAAACTACTGTGAAATGTTTCAATCTCAGGACCTCAGATGCTAATGGTAATTGGAAACAGAAAGCAAGCTGTTTGCAATACTGTAATAAGCTGTGGCAATTTTGTTATTCTAGATGGGAATGTTAATGATGAGCCACAAATGTAAGTTGCTACAAAGCCTTTGAGAAGAAAGCTGTATGCCCTATATTCCCCTCCCTTGCTATTCCAGTTAAAAACCATACATGCGGAAGGACAAATGAAAATGTTGCCATGGTGACCAGAGCAGTTACCAAATCATGTAGTGTGGGAAGGATTCCCTAAAGAACCTTACTAAGCATTTTGTTGCTCCTTTGTAATAAATATTTTCAGAAAGCCATTTTTATTTCACTGTCAATAAAATAGCTACTCAGTTAGCTAAAGCCTATTTCTCTACCCCCCAGAATAAAGCTGAACACACCATGCATTAAGAAATATTCTTGTTAAAAAGTTAGGAGTGGGAATCTTAAGCTGAAAGCTTCGAAATAGGAACCAAGGACGAACCTAGCCAAGACAAGACCTGGTCAAAACATCTGAATGTTTTCCTGAATAGGTACTGTGAAGCAGCTCTGTGCCTACCAGACTACGGATGTCTTCAGCTGCCAAATTAAAAACCAAACCTTTAGATGAAAGACATCCCAAAAGCCTATTGGCTAGAAGGAATATCAGGTTTTTGCAATAATATTACAGGAAGTAAATTAACATGGAGGTTCTGTGTTAGGAAGATGTGGTGAATGAGCTGGCCTGCAGCAGAACCACAGCCCAAAGCCACCTGCCTCACGTGACTAGACCGGCAGCTGAACGCAGTTGGGTGCGGCATGTTATCCAAATTGACTGGCAAAGAAAACAAAACTCATACAACGCAGACATCTTGTATTTGCACTGCACAAAACAGTACAACAAACAGTGACAGAAACTGCTAAAAATAAGCTGGTGCAGGTATGTGCACTTCGGGCTAAATGCAAATGGCTTCATTCACCAAACTGCCCTTTTTTAGCATCTAAATTCAGCATTTAAGTATATCCCAAGGCCCTCAGTTCCTCAGCTAGTCTTTGCCTTGTAGGTATTTAAGATGCTCATGGAATACAAGCATGCTCCACTACGGGTGGCTGCTCAGAGCCTCGACTCAGTCAGACTTAGTGCAGTTCTCCAACAAAATTGTCTCCTGCCTTACGTGTGGGGCTGAATTCACAGGCGTTTCCAAGGAGTGACATTGCCAGTATATTGACATGCTGTACATACAAAGTACTGCAGCGAGGGAACTCTCCTAACATATCAGACCAGAGAGGAGCTTTCACTTTTTTTTTTGAAGGAGAAGAATTTAAACAAAAAAAAAAGTCAATAATGTAACAGTTGTTTCCATCAGATGCCTTGATTGAGCTTAATTTTACTTAACGAAGACAACAGATCAGTCATATTCCATACCTCATTCTTTTCCTCTCGCAGCACTTTAAACAAAAAACCTCCCAGAACCTCCACAAACTACTTGCTGATAACTTATCTCGTGACTAATCTGTGGCTTCAAAATATACAAACTTAGCAGCTGTCAATGGCACAGCGGTCTCGCTGCACATTGTAGAACAACATCCATTTACCATTACTCTCCGTCCCCACAAAGCCTTGCTCTCATGGGCAAAGACACATAGAGAGCTGCTTAGAAAATGTAATCCCCCTCCCTGTACTGATCGGGGCAGACTTACACCCTCCACTAATGCCCTCAGGAACAGCTGATATATTACAGTTCAGTTTACTTTCTAAAATAATTTAAATCATTATCATTCAAAATAAGATACAGGCAGCCATATTTTTCTACAGTTTTATTGATGCAGTCCTGGTGTGTAACTATACATCTTCATTTTGCTTGTAGTTACAATGTTGCTTTACTAAGATTGTAGTCAAGTTTATTACAGTCTTCACAAAACATATTTATAAACACCACTTACTGTACAAGACTGATCGTTCCAAACATCGTAAACCACTGGCATTTTTTCCTAAATAGTGCTACTTGAGGAAAGGTCACACTACTCTTTTTAGATATAAATTTGTAAAGGCAAATGAATTAAATTCACCTTCCAAAGAAAATAAGAATGTTAAAAATAGCTTCGGTATTGGTATGACTCATTTAGGTCTCAGAAAAATCTATGACTGGCAAAGATACCTACAATTTGAGACTGTACTTAATACTTTCATTAAGACCAAAAGAATCTTTAGGAAGAACTGAAATTAAACTTGTACATTGGTCTGAAAGATAAGGATTACCTTGAATTTTTTAGTATTTTAATTTTTATTTTTATTTTTTACCAGAAAATGCACTACCTTCTAAAAATATTGTCGTTATAGGCTAAGTCTTGATATCTGAAGAAAAAAATGCTAAAACGAAAAGCATGCAACACTGATACCAAACTGTAGCAGAAGACATTTTTAATTGAAAACTGACTCAAAGGATAGTACAAAAGAGTTTCTTCTCCCTAAAGGGATTTTCAGATGCAGGCACTGGAATAATAAGGGGATCTTCTCCAATATGAGCATCACAATATGCCAATAAATCTGCTGCAGCCTTGGATACCTAATAGAAGAGAAGAGAGAACTACTGTAACACTTAATTCAGTGAACCAATCAGCATTGCATAAATATTCTCCACATAACATATGATAATGGAGGCTATCATGAAATAGGAGTAGATTGGTTTATCCTTTAAATGACTAGAGACCACAACTCTGAACTTGTTCTTACTAGGCCTACTAATCCTTATCTACATTTTATTTAACAAAGTGACATGAGATGGTATCAATTTATATGATTTGTGTTCAGCTGTTCGCCTCCATCAGGAGGAAGGTCAGGAGCACATACTCATTAAAACACGTATGTGCTAATGGCCCATAAGCAACAGGGATTCTCCTTGAAGCGTGTCTTTCTGTAGAGGCTGCCTGCTTCAGCTCTTATTCCTAGTCATTAGAGCAGCAAGGCTGTAAGGTCTTCCACAAACACTCTCTCTACCCTTTGCTCCTCTGGATACAAAACAAACAAACAAACAGACAGTTCTTTAGGCACATGACCATGGGATTAAAAAGAAATAATAAATCAGGAGCAAAACTTGATCATCATGTGTCATAGCTCTCATTTAAGCTAAATATTGCTCTTTTCAATGAAGTCAGACTAATATCTTCTGCTTAGTAAGTTATTGTAAGTAGTACTTTATTCATAGCATTAATTCAAACTTGAGCATTACCTTAGTATTTTTTATCTTAATGTTTTTATACTTCTAAAATGAACAATTCTAAAGTCTCCAAATTCAGAACGTTGGTTTATGCTTACTGAAAAGTCCTACAGAAATGTAACAGTGTGTTTGCATACAAGATATTTTGCACGAAGTGAAAAATAAAATATTAAACCATTTCAGCTGTAGCTGAAACCAGCTTTGTGCCATAAGAATATTAGTGACATTAGGCCACTGTGACTCATTTATTTTTTCAAGAATTTAGAATGTAGATATTAAATATTTTTGTTCTGCTCAGTTAGCAAGATATTTACAACAATTTGTATCTCTTTGCTTTGTTTAATTATTGTGTTTCCAATATTGTGAAAGTGTTGAGAAAATGAGATATTGTCGTGGTTTAGCCCCACTCGGCAACTAAGCACCACGCAGCCGCTCGCTCACCCTCCCCCTCCCCGGTGGGATGGGGGAGAGAATCGGAAGGGCAAGAGTAAGAAAACCCACGGGTTGAGATAAGAACAGTTTAATAATTGAAATAAAATAATAATAATAATAATAGTAATAGTAATAATAATGATAATAATAATAATAATTGTAATGAAAAGGAGAACGAGAGAGACAAACAAAACCCAGGGAAAAGAAAACAAGTGATGCAACCGCTCACCACCCGCCGACCGACACCCAGCCAGTCCTCGAGCAGCGATCGCTGCCCCCCGGCTAACTCCCCTCGGTTTATATACTGAGCATGACGTCATATGGTATGGAATAGCCCTTTGGTCGATTTGGATCAACTATCTTGGGCCGTGCCCCCTCCCAACTTCTTGTGCACCTGGCAGAGCATGGGAAGCTGAAAAAGAAAGTCCTTGACTAGTCTAAGCATTACTTAGCAACAACTAAAACATCAGTGTGTTATCAGCATTCTTCTCATGCTAAATCCAAAACACAGCACTATGCCAGCTACTAGGAAGAAAAGTAACTCTAACTCAGCTGAAACCAGGACAGATAGGAAGTCTTTACAAAAAAGCCTTTTCTCTGAGCACCGTGACAGCTTCTCCTGAGTCAAACACTGAGGTCAGCGTGTTTGCACAACTATACCGAAGAGGAAAAACAAATCGGATTTCTGGTATTTTTCTAGCAGGTGTGTCATCACTGTTAGCTTTAGCTTCCCCACACCCTGCTTGCTTTGGCATGAGTCCAGCCTGTAGTAGGATTCACATTAGACCTATGAAGTCAATGGGTGTTGGGTCAGGATTTGCATGAAATTTAAATTAACTTCTGGAAGAAAATAACCGACTTTTTATTTTTTAAATATCCACTAAAACATGCCTTTGTAGAATGCTTAAATCCACAAAGTACCTATAGTTGTCATCCCAGTATAGACTGTCCTCCTAACAGAGGAAGCAAGGGTGTTTAGGTTACTTAAAATTAGTTTGCCTTTGAATTGGCCTGTAAGACAAAAGCGTGGGCAGAGACACTACATGTGAACAACAGATTGCGTGGCCAATGCAAAGCAGAAGACTGAGCACTAAACTGAGCAACTCAGCAGAGATATCCAGAAGGACCAGTGCTTCTCAAAAGAGAAGCAGGTCAGACAAAAATGTGTGGAAAATGACAGACTTCAAAGTAAAAAGAAAGGATTGTAATTATTTTCAGACATACTTCAACTAGCTACTTGCTAACCAATGACAAAAGAATGAGGCTTAGAGTGTGAGGGCACTGTCTAGAATAGAGAGGTAGAACTGCAATGAACAAACAGAAAACTCAGGAATCCTATCATACTCCCAATTTTCATTTAAATTTACTTGTGAATGTTTAAAAAGCAGATTCTCCAAAGAGAGGCACAACGTAGACAGACTATGAAATTCCTATCAAGCCCAAGAAAGATCAAAGACAGCAAACATACTTTTCTTTGCTAATGACCTATGCTGTACCTCAGCAAAGTATAAACTAGCATAGATTGCATCCACTGAAGAGGAGGTTAGCATGTTTCCAGGAATGTTAGGAGGAAAGTACTACGACAGCATTTTGGAGAAGTATTTTCAAGTAATGACAATCACTAGTACATTCATAATTATTTAACATACACATTTTCACTTTCCTATTGTCCTTCAAGCTCAGCTGCATGCCTCAAATTAAGGCAGTTCTATGCTCTAATTAATTTATTAGCTGGTCCTGAACACTTGCATTCAAACAGAGCAAGTCAAACTCAGAGCCACAGGTGCCCACAAAAAGCTCAATGACATTTTCAGTGCTATGTCATAATAAGCATCACTGCCATAAAACCTAACGGAGAGCTAGCCTAATTCTCTGGGTCCCAGAGACAGGGTTTATTAAAGATGTCCAGCACACTTCGTCTTCAATTATTAAGCTACTGAATAAGTTATTTTATTCATGAAACCAACAATCTTTGTAAGTAGACTGACCCTACAGGAGCACAGAACCAATGCTGGATGTCAACAGACTGACCTTCCCACAACTATCTTGTTTGTTCCACGTATAAGTGGGATCAGCCTGAGTATATTGCTTTTCATTCAATGGAAGAGAAGTACAATTTCAATCATCATTCTTAGAAGCGATAAACCCAGTAATATAATTTTCTGTTTCTCTACATATTACTGTGCTTTGACATCAAATAACAATAAAAAGGATTTTCACTAGCAAAAGCACAACATAAAATTTTTTATCTAACTTGGCCTCTAATGTGCTGGTAAGAATGCCAAACATCATGAAGCAGAGCAAGCACTTTATTCAACGTCACAGTGTTTAATTCACAAATTAGTTTGCTTTTAGACAAACCATAATACATAGTACAATTTAGCAGAAAACAAACCTGCAACAAGGAACTGAGGAACATGATCACATTTCAGCACATTGTCACTAACTAAACTTCCCAGCCTGTACTAGGCCATGTATTTTCATCCTTTAAAAAAATAAAAGGTTTGGGGAGGAGAAAATCTCCCGTTGGGATTACAGCGGTTATAAAACTGAATTACGGCCCTTTCTTCACTTAAACTGGAGTAGCTCAGGCTTGGCCAGAGGAATGATGACCATTTACCAAGGGGAGCTAAGTTAGCTGATCACTTTCCAGGAGCAATGAAAACATTGGTTCCTGTGGCTGTGAGCAGTGTTGGCAAAGTCAGAACTGCGGCCAAAAAAAAGAGTAAAATACAGTGTTGCCTCCAGCAAGGTTCCTGCCCAGTGTTATTATTCAGAACAACAGTGGCGGAAGACCTCTGCATTGAGCATCGCATTAAGGCTACAGCAGAAACGGCTCCTTTAGTGCACGTCAGCATGCAGAGGTTGCCTAATGGCCAACACTGTGGTTTGTTACTATACAAAACAGCGTGCTGATTACCCTATTTGTGTCATGGAGGAAGTTAAATGAAGGCCACTCTATCATAGCTTTTATTCACCTTCAGGGTTTTTTGCAGCTGAATGCTGCTGGACAGTTTCAGAGTAGCTTTTAATCAAGAATTAAAATAAATGCATTTGATTTGAATATTCAAATGAAGTTAACACATTTATCATTTCAGCTCTCCTACGCAACACAGCTTGGTCTGCAGATTCAAAGTAATTTATACATATTGCAGAAGCGGCTAAAGAAAAAAAATCAGACTCCAGTTTGATTGATGAATTCTAACAAAAAGTTAACGTTTCATTTTTTTTAATCTTTTAAAGCGCACAGATAGAGGGGATGGAGTATATATGTATCACGCCGATCTCACATTTTATACAACCATTTTTATTCTGTGTAGTGAAAAATACATCTGGTTGTCAAATTACCAAGATGGAAAAAAAAAACCCAAACAACAAAACACTCAACCATGATGCTTTAAAGAATTAGTCTCAGGAGGACTGTGGAATTTTGCCATTATATTTCAGAATAATAGAGGTGATAAAAACACCCAAAGTTAGAACATAATCCTGTTAGCTGCACTAATAATTATAAGCTTCAATGACAGGGCAAAATGCTGCAATTACTATGTCATCTGTCTTGTCATGGATTGTGACTAATTACCATCCTTGCTATGACACCCACTCTGCTTATCCTTTACATCTAAAACAAAGAGATTCGCACACGTTTATTGGCAATCCCACTGCTTATCTCCCAACACTATTCAGAACCAGTTAGGAATATTTTCTACCTTCTTAAGAAAAAAGAAAATGGAATAATAACTGATACACCACGATTCTTAAATGTCAGAGCACTCCTTCTTGCTTTTCTGCTTGCAAAAAGAAGATTAAATAGTGCTTTATTCTGGTGACAACTGTGATAAAGCACCACTATCACCTTTGCTTTCTCAACTTTACTGCTAGCATCTTTGGAAGACGCATTATTCCACCAGTCATGAGGCCACTGTTCATCTGATTTCATTTGATGTTTCCTAGCTTGAAATCTGCGCCTCCTGCTTTCTACTGACTTCTCCGTTATAATTCTAGCTGTTCCTTCTGTGGGAAAGAAAGACAGGTTCAATTTACGATCCTTCTGGGATTCTTATGGTTTATAAAAACCCACCGCAGCAATACTCCTTCCAACTACTGATCAATACACCAATAACTTCATCCTCCCCTTTTAAGTTGTCCTGTTTCTTTCACACTTCAATAGCGAGCTGTCTTTGTGGAACCTCAAAACACTGCATTGCTTGCTGCTCTGACTGGTTACAGGACTTGATTTTTAAATCAGTTGAAAAATCCACAACACAGCAGGGAATGGGCAACTATCAACATACTTCTAACTACAAGATTTTAATTGAGCAGACCTAACTCTTGCTGGTTACAGCAGCTGCTATGCACGGAAAACAAAACACCTTTGTAGTAGAAAAATGAGCTGGAACTTCTGACTTCCCTTGTCAATAATGAGGGCACCTTGAAAATTTCCTTTTTAATGTTAACAATGTGGTCTTGTTTATTATGGGAATAACCACTTGGTTATAGCTACTTGCAAAACAGCGTTCAATTAAACTATTTGGAAAGCACTGATCCTTTGCTAAATGTCTAACTAGTTGAAGCAGATGCAAAACACCAGAAAAAAAGGAACTAAGTTCATTTCTCTACCTTTACAGTTATGATCTGGGAACTCAAAATCTCCTGCTGAAACCACTGGAAAGTCTCTTGGTAAAATCTGGCTACAATGAAACACACACTTAACTGTTTCCAGGATTAAAACGCAAAGCAGATCTTGAGAGAATAAAAAGCCAACCAATCTTGTCTCACAATCCCTCATAGAATTGTTCAAAGAAAATCTAGAAATTAAGACATCAACCTTTTGCAAACCGTATTTGGTTTATGTTAGTATAGGAACCCTCAGAATACTGAAACATGTTAGATTCTCTTTGGTGCCCTTTTGGTCCCAAGCTATTTTGAAAGGTGAAATAATTACACTTTCAAGCTATTTGTTTTTTAGGTTTTTACAGTTGCTAATAACTCTGTTCTTTTTAATTAAACTAACTGTAAAAATAACCTATGTCTTTCTTATGTATGTAATTAAGAACTTAACACATCTAACTAATGAAGCTATCTGCATAACTGAGCTAATGATGTGGTATGCGACAGTTATCACTGATTCTATAAAAGCAAGTTTATACTAAGTATCAACAATTTCAAATTTCAATAAACTGGGCCATATTTTTCCAACCCTCTCCTCTGCTGCTTGCACACACATGCTCCTTCTTGTCAGTTCTGTTGTTCATGCAGCTGCAATATGACCTGAATTGGGGAACTAACCCCACTGAACACTGAAAAGGCAGACCTTCCCTTACTGAAGGAAACAGAAATACCTGTCCCTGTGAATAGGCATCTATTATGTGATGAATTTGTCAAGACACTATACAAGATAGAAACTATAGTTTTGCAAATTCAATGGTCTTACAAGACATTGCTATAAACTGCAACAAAATGGACCAACTGAAATTTGTATTTTCATATAAGCGAGATTGACTACTCATGTGAATTGCACTAATATTTCTGAACTATAAATATTATCTTTCTAATTAGTGAGTTTATGATCTGATACTATTTTAAAATCGCAATTATATACTATTGCCCCCATGTTGACTACATGCAGGATTTCAGCACACAGGATGGATGGACAAACAGACTGAGTTAAGAGCACATGAAGAATTTAATGTACAACATTTCTAAACTGTCTTACTGAGTTTATAGTCTCAGTTACAAACAGTTACAGTTTGTAACAACTCAGATACAGTTGTTTGCAGAAAACCTGATTATTTAAATGCGTTCCTTTTTCTAGTCTTTCCATCTCGAAAATCTTCTTACTTGCAAAGGCTGGATTTTTCATCCAAATAATTATTCCCTATTTTCAGAGGCGCAGAGAGAGAGAGAGAGAGAGCGCGCGCGCAAAAGAGATAAGCATTGCTTTCTTAAAACTTTCTATGACATGATTAGTTTTCAGGTGCTCGATTTATTCACAGAATTTTAGCCTAGTGGAAGGCAAAATGACAGGCAAGAATAATCCCACAGGCTTTTCTGCTTAAAAATGTTAAGAACCTCTGTTTAATAGTGCCTTTAGTTAAAACATTTAATCCAAATACCTTTAGAGGCATGATAAAACCAAATCTTCACATACAACAGGCTATCAAGTGTGAAGAATCATAACTGAACATTGTAATCATAAATACTTTTTGTGCAATGACGTCTGTGCTAAAACAAAACAAAGCAATTCAGCTTGTCTCACCATTATTCAAAAGAATTGGAATATCTTGAAAACTTATTCCAGTTCTTAAGGACAGCTTACCCTACCACCGAGAAACCTGAGATGCACTTATATTCAGCTACAGGTGACAAAGAAAAGCTGATTTTAAATATTTCACAAAATACCACTTTTGACAGATGTAAAAGGCAGACTAGAAGCCAGTCTTTGAAAACTGCTAGAGCCAAGCAGTTAGTATGTAACTAATTCACAGTACTGAATACTGTTTTATAGCTCAACACAGAATTTTTATTTCAGCTGATTGAGTCTTTCTGCAATATTAAAGGAAGGCTGCACCACAAACTAGTGAGTGAATTCAAAATATCAACAATAAGTCTAAGTTTACCTTCATCCTATCCATGTATGCTTCCATTTTTAATTGTTCCACAGCTTTCCTGGCTTGAGATATATTGATTGTACTGTTTGACACTAGTTCCTTCATTTTGTTTTTCCTAGAAGAGACAAAGTTGAGACAATTTAAAAGTACAGGTAGCAAATACAGCAATTAGTGAGAAGACAGTTACCTGAGATCTAACCAACCCTCGCCCACCACATTGACACTGCCAGGCTGTAGGTCACAAATACAAACCAGACACCATTTATTTCTGTTCTCTTGTTCAATAGCACCTTATTGCATTACATATTTGCATCCTCAACTGCCATGATTCAGTCTGAATTCTGCAAACAACATACAAATGCAGACTACATGGCCATTATTTCAGTGTAGAAATGGTTGCCCTGGTTCAGATTGCCAACGCAGAACAGCTGTCACAAACAGACCTTGCAGCCATTACGCAGTTTGGCTCCATACCCCAGTTACACCTAGTAATATGAAAACAAGTTCAGAAATGTGCGCAATGGAAATGAATGCCACACTGCTCTCACCGAGAATCAGAAAGAGAGAAATGTTAAGATAGAGAACAAGTCAAAATTCTGACTATAGATTTTAGGAGTTTAGAAATGAAGTAACAGATTAAGAAGAAATAATGCAGTGGTTTCCAAGTTTTTGCTTACACGTCCCCAGTGAAGTCTAAAGATGACTAAAAACCAGTACAGTATACTATACAGTATAGGAATGCATTATTTTTTTAAGAGATCTGCAGCTCTTGGGAAGAGACATCTAATTAAGGTATGTCAGTGTTTGGTTTTCTTGCATTGCTGCTCCCTGAGGGCTTGAGGGCAAGTCAACTTGTTATCATGAAGTCCTCAGCATTGTTACCAGATTAGTCAAGATGACTATATTCGAACCTTGAATGAACTTACAACATATATGACCTAGGTGGACTGCATGTTAGGGGACCTCGTGCTGACACCATTACGCAGCACTGGTCCAGCACAAGTAACAGTTACTATTTTTAAGTCGTTGGAAGTTGGACTAAGCCCACATGTAAAGAAAGATAAGATAGGACACAGATGACCTAGACAGGTCCTGGACTAGTTATACTACCTAGTAAGACTAACTGCTGAGGTTTCGATCAGCCAAAACACTCACCTGTGGTCCTGTATATATGGTATGCCACAAGTGCAACCCGAAGCAAGATCAGTCTAGCACTGAGCGTTAGAAACCAATACAAAGTTAGGCAACGCAAAGGACACAGGGTGTGAGAAGCAGATGGGACGCAGGAGAAAACACACAAAAGGAGGCATTTTGCATTGCTGCCAAAAGAGTTTTAGGCTCAGGTCTTTCAAAATGAATACTTCCAGCTTATTTCTGGACAAGAAGCGAACACCTAGAACTACACAAATTTCCCTTCTTGAACCTCAATAGTTTATCTGATCCAGCCACTGGGGTATGAGATACAAACAGGAAATTAAGTAGGACACAGGAAATGCTCTTGTGAAAAAAATTGTATATACAGTGTCTTAAGCATGTTAGAGTCAATAGAAGTATGCAATCCAGAGTACAAAAAGAATGGAGGAATAACTTTTTAACTGCTTTGATTTTGCAAAACACAGATGTTCAAAGACAAGGCAAAGATAGCTGTTTCTTCTCCTTTCTAAAATCAGTAACCTGTGCTGTAAAATGGGATGGTGCAATACAAATACGACAGTGAACCATGTTCAACACTAATTTGAAGAAGCAAAACAATCTTTTTCAGCACTTGTGTAAGTCTAGGCAGGCAAAATGCTACCTTAAAATATATTAATTGTGCAAAATAAACCAAGAGCTTTAATATATGCCAAGACAAAGAACAGGTTTGTTGTACGTGTGTTTATCACTTGACTGGAACACAAGTTTCCCCCTTGCATGTGCTCTGACGAACTAAAATCATGTCAGAACACAAGTAGCTTTTTTTTTTGGTCTTGGTCTTTGTTTACAATCTTTTAACTCATATTCCTCACAAGGCACAGGATTAAATGCATGTGGATGAACTGGCTTTGCATAAAATGCCATGTACAGTACAAAAACCCACAAGCAACCAACAGCCTCCAAACAATTTTCAGATGTGTTTTGACTTCCAGTGGACAAGCAGAAAGGATACGAGACATTCACAAGAGCAGGAGGTTCTGAATTACAGCTCATGTCTGGACTTTTTTTTTTTTTCCTACTCAACCCCCTAGCTTTTAAGTCTTGACCTATCCATAAAGATAAGGATAAACACATTTATCTTTGTTTACACAATGATACCTCCACAAGTATGAATCATTTAAATTTTGTTGTCATCTCCACAGCTAGACTACTAATGACCACAGAGCCAAAAAAATCAAAGTTAAATGAAGTCACAGAGCCATTTCTACATTTGCCACAGCCCAAGTCCAGAGGCAAATTAGAAATTTAATTTTGAATAATACATTTAAATTAAACTGAACTAAGCAACTGAAACTCCATGAACAGTCCAGAGAATTCCAGATCTCCCAAGCTTTTCTAGCAATTCATTCACTCAAATCGTAAAAGTTATAAACATTAGAGCAAGACAATTTGAACCATCACTGGCTGCATCGAAGTTGGCGTTCTAGTACTTCCAGCTAGTTTTTAGGTATTTACTGAATAAGAGATTGAGTTAAGACCATAACGGAATTTTGAAAAGGCTACTAGGCACAAAAATGCTTTAAAAAATCCAAACCTTGTTTCCAAAACAGTGCCACAAACATAATATGTCCTTACCTATATTCTGAAACAGCAAATAGGGAAAAATGTAAAAAAGAAAATATGTATCTTCTCTGGTAAACTATTTCACGATATCACAAAACAATCAGAATAAGAGGCTTCATAAAAAGAATTTCAAAAAAGAAAAAAGTCTGGCACCAGGTGTTTCAGCCACTGCAGAAAATTCCCAGTTATCCCGAGTAAGAGGTTTGTTTATACTCTGAAGCACAAACATTTGTTCTGTTCCAAATCCTGCTCCTACCCTGGCCTTTACACTCACTTAAATATTTAACTACCGTATTTCTGGAAGTGCTTAGCATCACCCATTGAAGTATCTAATCTCTTTTTTTCATACAGACAGTTCTGGTTCCAGAACTTTGTAAAATGGATTTCTCCTGTTTCACATTTCACTTAGCAAGCTACATATACCTCTGCCTTCTCTCACTCTCTGCAATACAGTACATATTTGCGCATCAGTTAAGGCCCTATCACATATGAAGTGATGTTGACAATAAGAATTGTACTTACTTTCAAACCAGGCTGCGATGAACTGGTCCTCTTTGCAGACAAAGCTTTGACTGAGACCTGGTTCTGCTCTCCTTAGGACCTGTGATATTGTTTAATAACCTTAAGCTTAATATTCTTTTATGAAATAATATTGTTACTTAGAAATAGAGCTCTGGAGAGAAAAGAAATTTTAATAACAAGGAGTCTGTTACACATCCTCTCCCTGAACGACTACCCCCTGGAATGTGAGGAAGCCTCCTCCTGCAAACACCATCTTGTGGGATGTCTCTTGTTGTTTCCTTTGAGGCTGCAGCCTGACAAATGGCTCCGACCCTCTCTCCTAAGACAGCTTCTTTTAGTCAAGTATTCTCAAGGCCTTTAGACCCCCGGGATGGCACAATAAGCTTTGTATTGTATCTAGGGGGCAGCCTACAGGGTCATAGAATGCTTTGGGTTGGAAGGGACCTTTTAAAGGTCATCTAGTCCAACCCCCCTGCAGTGAGCAGGGACATCTTCAACTAGATCAGGTTGCTCAGAGCCCTGTCCAACCTGACCTTGAATGTTTCCAGGGATGGGGCATCTACCACCTCTCTGGGCAACCTCTTCCAGTGTTTCACCACCTTCATCGTGAAAAATTTCTTCCTTATATCTAGTCTAAATCTACTCTCTTTTATTTTAAAACCATTACTCCTTGTCCTATCACAACAGGTCCTGCTAAAAAGTTTGCCCCCATCTTTCTTATAGGCTCCCTTTAAGTACTGAAAGGCTGCAGTATGGTCCCCCCGGAGCCTTCTCTTCTCCAGGCTGAATAACCCCAACTCTCTCAGTCTTTCCTCATAGGAGAGGGGTTCCAGCCATCTGTTCATTTTCGTGGCCCTCCTCTGGACCCGCTCCAACAGGTCCACGTCTTTCCCATGCTGAGGACTCCAGAGCTGGACACAGTACTCCAGGTGGGGTCTCACCAGAGCAGAGGGGCAGAATCACCTCCCTCAACCTGCTGGCCACGCTTCTTTTGATGTTCAAAAGGAATAACTTCTCCCCATCTTTTAAACTACCTAAAAAGCCTTAAACCAGAAATTTTTCAGCTGGGTTCGCTAATGTTCATTCCTGGTTGTTTTTCCAGCAGCCCCCTATTAAGCTAGATTGATACACACGTACACAGGTCCTAATAATCACCGTAGTTACAGTAACTATGTTAGTGATCAGACTACGTGCAGCCTACACGTTACTGATGCATGCCAGTAGACCTAGATTACATACGAGCTCATTTATCCACTATATTTTTATGCAGCGCACTGAGCTCATTAACCTAGTCCCTGTGACTCTTGTCTTTAAGGGGAACGCTGATCGTGTTAACAAAGAATAGTGACAGCAGCTACATGGCCTTTTTCAGCCAAGTGGTTTCTGCTGACTGGCACACCACGCTAGCCAGCCGTTTCCTAAAGCATTGCTCCTGAAAGCTGCGTAGTGACAGCCTCGCAGCCAGCTGAATTTTCTGGTGTTTTGGGGTTTTTTAGCTCACATGAACTTCATCATCTTTCTGGGTGCAGTTAACTCATTTGGGCCAAAGATCTTAATCTCCAGGACTCATAAAAATGCTCATGAAGAGCAACTTTTCTTTATTTGTTTTTAGAATAAATTAGACTGTACCTAACAGCACTTCAAAGGCCAATTTATCTTATGATAACCCAGGAAGTTGCATAAATATTTGCAGGTACAGCTTGACCTTGCATAGAGGTAAGGAACGCAACCTACATTTACCGAACTTTATAAATACTTGTTAGTAAAATGCAGAAAAAGTCTGAAAATTTGAGTAATATAGAAGCAAAATATAATTTTCAAGCTCTTCTGTACAGATTTCTACAAGCAACACGGATGAAAAGCTGCACCGCAAATTTTCCCCCCTTCGCTTCCAAGTACAACCTTAAAACACCATACCAAAAGCGTGACCTGTAGAATTCAATGTTCTTCCAAGTATAACCTTAAAACACCATACCTAAAGCTTGACTTGTTGAATTAAATCTAAAAAGCCCTAAACCCAATTGTTGCCTTCTATTTTCTTTCAGCGATCTAAAGCGATGGACCTGAAATTACTAGACTAGAGAACGTGGGGTTCACAACTCTGAAGAACACCTTCCACACAAGCTCTATGCTTCCTGGACCACGAAGCACAATAGAATCCAATCACACAACTAAGTCCCAGTGACATTAGCGGAAATCACCCCTGAATAATGACCTGCAAATCACATTCTAAATTGCGGAAAGATCCCCACATTTCATTATCCGCTTGCAAACACACCAGGAATATAAATAGCAAAATTTACAGCCTCACCGCTGTTTGATGCCAAACTAGTATATCAAAGGAATATCACAGGAAGGGGGGAAAAAAAATTAAAAAAAAATAAAAAAAAGAAGGGGCAGAGGGAAAGGAGTTCTACAGTTGCTATTTAGGTAAGAGAAACTTAAGAAATACCCCTGCACTAAGAGCACTAGCCATCTGAGCTAGCATCACTGTCCACACGACATAGGTAATTTCCCTTTCATCTGCAGGGCACAAAGGGGAGAGGAACAACTGCCCCTGCTATCTCAGTTCTTACTCCAAGATTTACCACACCTGATGTAGCTCTGAAAACAGAGAGGGAGGCTAAGGAATCCTTTTGCTTTCCTATCCCATGGCTACACAAAGAAATAATAGAAAGTTACGACAATTTTATACTCCATCCACTAAGAAGCTTAGTAGTATGAGCAGAAAGGATTAGATTAAAGGCAAGACTATTGTTCATAATAAGGAGAAAATATAATTTTCATTCAATAAATATGGTGACTTAAAAAATAACTGCTGATCGTGTAACTGCAAAACAGCCAAACTTCAACAGCTCAGTTTTCATGTAACATAGGGACTATACCCAGTCCAACTGTCAAGTTCCAAAAATTCTTGCCACCATGCCCAAATCTTTTATCCAAAAATATCATCTCGCTTCTCAACATGTAAAAATCTAAAGAAACAATGGCTGAACCCATGTGACATTTCACAAGGACAACCTTTTTATGCAATATATCTACCATCAGCATACAGGTTATGCACACATACAGACCAGCAAACCATCAGAGATCCAGAAAGTCTGAGACAGAAAGATGAGACCTACTTACTATTTTATCTCTTCGGCTAACTTTAAAAGATAGTTGTGACCTTTTAAAGAAATACATGGGGAAGTTTGATTATTCCATTTAAATCCTGTTTAAAATGTATTTAGACTGAATTGTAACATATAATTAGAGAAAACGCCTCCAAGAAGCTTGCCACTTTATTACCTGCAGGACAGAAACGTTTTTCAAGTTGTTATTCCGAGTTTTCTGTCTCGCTGCACTACCTTAATCGTTTTGCTGTGCAGCAGTTTACAGCACCGCACATTAATAATTACTGCCAGCAGCAGCTGGGCAGTAAGATTTATTCCTCCATCAGTGCGAACCAGTCAGCAGGAAAAGCAGCCACTTTCTTGCGTCTTCACACCCGCCAGCTGAAGGAAGAGACCCCAGATTACCGCCCGCGGGAAGGGGTACCTGGGGTCAAAGCAGGTTTTTCGGAGAAGGACGATCCCCCCCCCACCCCCGCGAAGACAACAACGGCAAAACCCAGAGCCCAAAGCTGACTTTTGCAGATAATCGGGTAACTCCACAATGCGCGGCCACCGGCGGCTGAGAGCGGCATTATTACCAACAGCCCACGGGACCAACCGGGCTGCCGGCCGGCGCGGCTCAGCCGCGGGGCGAGCGGAGGCAGCCGCGGGTTTCCCAGGACGCCAGAGCCCTCGCAGCGACGGAGAAACCCCCGCGCGGAAGCGCCGCTACCACCCCGCCGCCCGGGCTAGCGCCCCGGCCAGGGCCGCCCCGACCCGCCCTGCCCTGCGCTGCGCGCCCGCGCCNGCGGCCAACGGCGGCCAACAGCTGCCGCCGCCCTCGCGCCTCCCGCCCCTAGGCCGAGGCGGCGCCCCTACAGCGGCCCTCCCCGCGCGGCGGGCGCGGCCGTTAACGGATGGCGGCCGGCAGCCGCCCGCGGAGCGCAGGGCGGGAGGCTGGCCCCAGCCGTCAGCGAGACGTGAGGCGTGGGCACAGCTCCGTACCCTGCTGCAGCCATCTAACTTCTCCGATTCTAGCAGACGCTAGGGGTCCAACAATCATCCAGGTATTTCTAAAACATGGAACGGGCCAAACTTGTACGACACAGGGTTTTTGGGCAAGAGCCCACAGTGCCTGTCTCTTTCTCACGCTGAACAAAGGATGAAGTAAAAAAACGACGACAAAAAAAAGCCCACTGTGAAAAAAGGAACCACTGTGGAAAAGGGACCACTAAGACTCACCTTGTCAAAACTAGTATGTCAGAATAAAACGATTCATCCTTATAGATCAATTTTTTTACACTTCTCCATTGCAAATTTGAGAGTCAACCATAAAGGTCAGTAGCAGTTAAACTGCCAATTAACATTTTTAACTGAAAAATTAGCCTGCCCCAATAATTAACATGTTGGCAGGAGTACCATCATCGCAATCTCATTTTGTTGCCCAGTAAGGTGGCTGCTCCCTCTGGATTGGCATACATTTGTCACCCTTTTCTCTTACCCCGCTATCACCACTTTTTCTCGTTCCATCTTAATAGAGCATAAACATTTCCAAGTCACATTTATTTTCTATATGAAAGAGAACAGGGAAGGGCCCCCTTTCTAAAGGTGCTTTGGAGCAAGGGCAGCCTCATCAAGACTGAGTCAGTGGCTTTTAGCATGGTGGCTTAGGAGAAGGAAATGCAGCAGGAAGAAGGTAAACATTAGTGAATATAAACAGGTAAATTCATAAGCTTACCTTAACTAGAGTTCCAGAAACTGGTAGGAAACTTAACTGGTCCATGCTGCTGCTCTTTCACTCACATTTAATTGCATCATCATCCTACAAAAGGCTCTGTTTACCAGACAAAGGATTTACACTCTATTAGAAAAAGAGCACTTGCTAGATGGTTCAGATAATCAGACAGTTGTCACCGATTTACACAATATTTTTTACCACTGGATTCTAACAATTTTATTCTTTAAGCTAAAATATAAGGGGCAAAATGGCTGTTTTAAAGTGTTTTTTCATCATATATTATATAGCTATGTTTTCTCTTTAATCTGCAAACTCGTATGTTCCACCACAACCAGGAGTCTCCTACCAGAGCTGGCCTATAGGTTTTGAGTGCAATACCTGTAACAGCTAGCATGAATTTCTATTTCTTGAACCTACATGAACTAGCCCTGATGAGGCTTGTATGGGCCTTATTCAACTGTGTTAGAGAATCTGGATTTTTTAAATTTTTCTGGGAATGCTAGCTCAAAGCTGGGAACAGGGAGCAAGCTCATGCTTTTACTGGAACTACTTTCTGCTGGGTAGCCCAGGAAAGTGTAAGAGTCTAATCAGACTAGTCACATATAGCTCTTAATCCCCTTTCAAAACTGACCTGCCCAAATTGTGAAATACACACAGCCTATTACAGAAATCCAGATGCAAAATCAGTGGCTTTATGACCCCACTCCAGAGCAGTAATGGCACATAAATCGCTACCTCATTTTACTAGCATGGAGGTCTTTGTCAGATAGAGTTCTATCCACAAAATGCATAGTAAATCCTGCAATCATAGTAAAATCAAGAAATCCTGGAAGGGGGGCGGGGGCGGACTCTTGCTCAGTATGAAGGAACTTTTTCAGTAATGGTTTGGAGACTCCCTCTCCTCTCCCCACCACAAGTGAGTATCTGGCTATTGCCTCCCCTTCCCTTTCTCACCACTTTATCTCCAGAATCAGAACACAGTATCTGAGTTTACCACAGAATCGTGCAAGTGGTATCAGATACACAGTCCTTGGCACATGAACCTCTCCCAAACCCTGGCTTCCAACAGGAAGAGCCTTGCATCCTCTGTCAGAAACCTCCCAGAGATCCCAGTCTCCAGTGTCCACCCAGCACCTTTTAATTCCTTCCTTCAGAGAATCCAGAGAGGAGTTGCTTTTCTGCCTTTCCTTAGCTCAGTCAGGTTTTCAGGGACGAGGCAGCTATAAGGGAAATGTCTCTGCTTTGAGAGCCATCACTTCATCTGAATTGTAGCCACACATCCTACAAAGTCATATGCCTGGGGATTCCCACTTCCAATCTTATACCCCTCCATTCAGTTTGACAGCCACATAGTGTAGTCCGTAAACAGAACTTCCCCACTTCGTGATTTTTAAAACATGAACATGAGAACCAGCAGAAATTGATCTGAAGCAAGGTGTGCAAAAGATCCCTAAAAGAAGAGAGGTGAAACTAAGGCAAAAGCATGTTTCTAATCAATCATCTCAGACAATTTGGTACAAAGATCTGTTTATTACCCAACAATGTGACAGTGTATACAAAGACAGGGTGGAATGTGATATTTACAGGATATTTCAGTACATCATGCACAGATACTATTGCAATGTTATTTTAATAGTTCCAGAATGTTAAGCTGAATAAATATTCCTTGCTTCAAAAAATCATTTTTACTTTTACATAAAAATATATAATATTGCACTCTTTACAAGGCCAGCAATTTTGCATATTGATTTGTAACAAGTGGAATTCTACTTTATAAAAATAAGCCTTTGTGAGCAACACCCCAAACCAGGGAGCACAAAAGCACCCCAAGCCCACAATATTTGTATTTTGTCTCTTAAATAAAGCACATCACTTCAACATGAGCCAGGAAGCTTTTCAGTCCGTATTTGGACCTTACATTAACATTTAGACAGTGAAAAACATGGCTAAAGCCATCCCATACAATGCTGCTACAATATATGCAGTTCAAAATTCAATTCATACAGTATGTAGCCACTTGCTTAATTGAACCACAGATCAGCCTTTGTGTCATGGACTATGAAAATACTTTTAAGTTTTTCTAGTTTGAAAAGTTCTCCAATCAGGAAGTTGCAAGAATTTCTGAAGACTGGAATTTTCAAAAGAAGTGTAAAGATTTCTTGTATGTCATCTTCATCACAACTTGACAATTTCATATACAGTGTTTTGAAGGCAGATGAGCCTTAAACATGAGAAGATGCAGCAGTTCATCTGTATGGCAATAGCGGAACACGTCAATGATGAAAAAGCAAAGCAATTTAAAAGAAAAAATGTAACTACATCAGACTTGCGTAGCATTCTTGTTTTACCATTCACATGACTAGCAGGCACTCATTCATGGTGTCAGGTTTAGAGGTCTTCAAATCCATCAACTGAAATGTTAATTTTTGATCTGGCCTAAGAATTCAAATTTGTTAAGCCTTTCACAACGGAGGCTTTTTTTTTCCCCCTCAAAAAATAGCACCTAGGAATAAATAACATATTTGCACAGTGTATCTGTGTAAACTCTTCCAAATCATCTGATGCCTATGAACATTGATTATTCAAGCAGTTAGATTCAAACATTTTACAGTGTATTGAACTTCAGTGACACTAGAACAGGGGCACATCTGTGCCTTCTTTAATACCTTTTTTTTAGAGCTCTGGAAGATAAGCTGTATGTATATAACATATTCTGCCACAGAACCGCAATAGCTAGGTGTTACCAAGTTAGGGAGTTAACACCACATTAAAAAACAAAACCAAAGTGTGATCTAACTATTGCTTCATGATGCCATGAGGTGCCTACCCATCATTAAGACAAATATTTTATTTTTGTCTGTTGTAAAGACTATTATACTAACAGAGAAGATGGCAAAAATCACAAATATAAAGATAACAGAAATTCAATTCTTAGCATAAGATGGTGCAAAAAGCACCTACTAAGTTCTTTGCTTCTCAAAAAAAGCAATTTTAAGTGATCTTGAATTTTTAAGTTTTGGGTTGCTTATCCCAGAGCTAACTGTACCACGCTCAACTAATCAGATATACATATGCTAACGTTTTAACAGATATTTACAGAACTTTACGCTGCTGATATTTTACAACATGAGGGAGAATAAGCATTATCAATCAATTTTTTAAATACTTCTGTCCAAGAAGTGATTTAAAAAAATACTATTATGTTTTATATTGCAGCATTTTGACTTGTATGTTAGAGCATTTATGAGTCACTTTGCTGGTATTGGACTATATGATCAGAGCTTCCTGGTGACCCGGATATGCTTCAAGTTTGTGCATGCACATATGCAATTTTACACCACCTTAGATGGCTCTTTTCTAAAAAAAAAAAAAAATCTATTCAGTCATTCTAGAGACATTCAAACTACTTCAAAATCCAGTTAAATAAGAGTTCCTATAACCTATTTCAGATTTAAAGTGCATCAGAGACATAAGTTAGCAGCAAAAATAGTCATCACCCAGCCGCATAGCTGCTAAGGAATGAATAGAACATGGGTAACTTCAAGCGCTGCTGGTCCTTGCGACACCAAGCTATAACATTTCCATCACTATTAGCTGTGAACAAGTGATGACCATCACAGGAAAATGTAAGGCTGAAAAACAAGATGACAATCTATTTTTATATCAGATTTGGCTATTTAAAATGCTAGAAGACATTAAAAAACCCGTAAGAGTATAGCCAAAGGTTAGTTCTCAGGGGAGACCCAGTGCATACATTAACATAGTAATATGCTTGCATATACCTGCTTATTCACTTCTGTAACCAGACTGAACTACAGCTTTATCCAGCACTTCAACATGCCATGCAGTTTGGTACTCATTTCTTTGCAGTATCCAAGAAAAGGGGAGGATCAGTAGCACCATCCTACTCTTTCCCTGGGCTGCCCCTTCTGCTTCTGAAAGGAAAGCTTTTCAGCAACAGAACTCAGTGCCCTCCAAACTGGCTTGCTGACAAAGGCAGAAACCAAATCCATCAATTTCATGGCACAGCATAGGACTTTTGTTCAGCCAGGCATTTCTTGAGCTATAACAGTAGTAAAGCCCTTCAGTCATGCCATGGGTAATGTTAGAGAGCATGAAGGTCAGCATCCATTTTCTGTCTCATTTAAGCAGGAAACTAAATTATTTAATAGCTACTAAATCATTATCAACAAGCTTTGTGAAATATGCTTCTTAAAGGAGGTAACAGAAAGACAGTACTGTTATCAGACAATGTTTTTCATTTCTAAAATAATGGTGATTAGTGGTTTGGGTTTTAAATGATATTTCAGCAATGGTCAAAACAAAATTTTTTTCAGAGTAATTTGTTACTATGCTAACATTAAGATGATAAAATTTTGGCATAACTAAGACCTCTGTGCAGGGTACTCTACCACTGGGGATATCAAAGACTCAATCCTTTGACTGTGTTCTGAAAACACTTTGGCATGAGAATAATTCTGCTTACATAAATCAAGGGGACTCAAGAGAAAATTACACAAGCACTCCAAAATGGCAGCTTCCACGATCCTCTGAGTTTCCTTTACTCCCTTCTCCACCGTTTCCCTCCAGCATCACAAAAAAATGGTCAGGGAAAATGCAGTGTTTTCATTTATTTCTGAGGGAGAAGAAACTCTGCCTATTTGAATCTGACAAAGTTAAGATTACCTCATGATTTTTACACAGATTCTGGGGAAAAATACTAAACTGAAGAATAACAAGAGTAGCTATTGTTCAGTTCTCAAGGGAATCCTGCTAATTTCTATCTGCCAGCAGCAGAACCTAGTTATTACTGTCATTACAAATACAGTACACTTGTGCTCATTTTGCTTTCATGAATAATTAGTAGGATTGCATTGCTCTTTTTAGACATGGGTGTTTACCTCCTGTCCTCATGTCAAATCCATGCTCAATACTCAAGGCTATTTTGTTGTGGTCTCCCACCCCCAAAGAAAAAAAAAAATCCATTTATTTATACTTAAGGTCTTTTTACCTTACAATA
>VYZW01001254.1:72520-96582 GCA_013401315.1 Balaeniceps rex | reverse complement strand
GGGCGACCGCCGAGCGCGGGGCCGCCCTGCCGACAGCGCCTGGGTGCCCGGGGACCGGTCGCTGGGCAGGGGCAGCCTGGCGCGGCACCGGGGTGTGAGGTCCGCCCGGTGTGGCGGCCGTGGGGCGTCGGGCAGCCACAGGTGGGGGTCGGGGCTGGCCCGTTTTGCCGTCCCCCGCCGCCCCCCCACGCCTTCACGGCCGGTGGCGGGGCGCTCCGCCGCCTCTACAGGTCCAGCGGCTGGGCCGGCTACGTGGCGCTCGGGAGCCGGCGCTGCCCGGCGGGGAGCCCGGGGTGTGCGGGGTGCTGCGAGCCTCGCCCGCCTGCCTGCAAGCAGAGAGTAGTTAAGGCACAGCCCAAATAATCCTCCTCGTTGTTTGCGGAGGCATTGCTCTGGTATTTGCCTAGCGCGGATCGCTGCCGAGGAAAGCCGGGCGCTAACGTATTCCTGAGGGGCTTTTCTTGTTTTTTCCCTCCTAAACTCATTTTCCGAAGTTTCACCCCCGACTCGGCGGGGAAAGGCAGTGTGTGAGAGCCTCTCGGCGCCCAGGCGAACCTCCCGCCGACTTCCATGGGAGTTTGGGCTCCGCGCTGCATGTGGAGCAATGTGTGTGCAGTGACACTGAGCTGGAGAGGCTGTGGTACAGGTTGGATCGCTAGATTAGGGTCCTAAGGAATCTGAGGAGCAAAAAACCTTTCCCTTGGCGTGCATGGGTAGACATCTTCCTCTCTCTCCACTCCCAGAATAACTTCACAAAAAGCATACTTCTGTTCCTAGCAATCAAAATCTTCAGAGGTGGCAAGTTAAAAAAAACAAAAAACAAACAAACAAACAAAAACCCCAAACAACTCAGAAACCAAAACAACAAACAAATATGTCACATATTTTGACAACTAGTACGTTCATTTGCTGTCAATTCTGTCTGACAACTGGTTGATAACAAACTTAATACAATTTTATTTCTTAGCTATACATTTTAACTCCTGCAGCTCTTACAGGTAGGCTTGGAGGAACCTATTTGGATGAGATGACATTCTTGCCAGCACAAGAAATAATCAGATGAGAAATCATGAGTGGAAGAGTAGAAGGAGGAATAGGTGGAAATTAAAATCCATATTGGCCTCCTGTGTGCTTCTTCCTGATACGTGGAGGAAGAGATGCTGCAGCTAAAACTGGATTTTTGTCAAAAAACTGTTAATTTATTAAAAATCGCTGATCTGTAGTTCTTTTCTGTTGATCTTGACAGAGGGATTATACTTGGGCGATGTGGAGAATTACAACTCAGGCTGAACACTTGTACTGCGTATTAATTTCCTACATCATTAATTTGTATGGGAACTGAAAGGCATAAAAGGTCTCGAACAACACTGCTTTGTTTAATTTGTGGCTAACTCTTTCAGCAGGGCAGTCTGAGGAAAGCTGCATAGTTTGCTTTTCCATGAAGGCACCTGTAATGAATGTGTCTGTCAATTTGTGCGTGCATTCAGCAGCCTGGCCACATCAGTTTTCTGTAACACAGAGAGAGCTGCTATGAAGCTTTCATGTTTTATTCCAGTATTGTGAGTGGTGAAAGGGAGGATGCTTTCTGGCATGCACTGGGACATGTAATTTGTGTTACAGATGAATTAAGTAATGTGAGGTTAGATCATCTTCACCCAAGGTGATTAAATCCTTAGCCCAGCAAACGAGCTGTAGCAACTCAACTAAAATTATCATCTTACCAGTTTTCCAATGCTCTCTGTGAATTTGCTAACTTAATAACAGCAGATAGAAAGGCAAAAGACTGAGTGTGGGAAAACAGCCGTTAACAGGCTGGGGGATCTCATTAAGGAAAGGAATAAAGTCCTTCTGCCTGTGTTCTGGGATTGCTCCCAGACCACTGGTGCTTTGCCAGGTACTGGCTGCTGCTACCAGGTACCGCTGTGGCAGAGCGCTGGCTGGTCCCACAGTGCTGGCTCCCCCTTCTTCCAGCTGTTAAACCATGCTGTGAGTCCCTCCGCTGTTGCTCTGCCCTGTGCACCCCCCCTCTTGGCTGGGGGGGGGTGGCGTATTGGCAAGAAGGGAAGTGGCACGTGAGAAATCTCTGTATGTGATCACCGGTCAGGCTGTAACAGAGTTTGAAAGTAACAGGGCTGCTTACTTAGCAGCGCTCTGGATTTCACAACTGGCATTTTTCTGTCTGGCCCTATAGGCTAGGGGGGCATCCTGTGAGAAGCTGACCAGCCACTGAACTGGGTGAAGTTGTAATGTATTGTGATACGTGGCCGTGCAAGAGCAGCAGAGTGATGGAGTAATTTGTTTCTGAAGAAGCGGAGGCCACTGCCAGGGCATAATATTGAACTAGGCTAGACCTGTTCTGGTCTGTCAGTCCTGTGCCACTGCATAGAAAATGGCTACTCTCCCTAACAAAACTAGCTTTACATTTATTTCCCACCTTCTTGCTTTCCCACGGTCTCCTTTGATCCTCCGGTTCCTCCTTTATATGCCTTTCTTTGTTAAATGCGCTTACCTAGTTGGCTTCCGTGTTTTCTCATGGTAACACATTGCATATATTCGCTTCTGCTTGAGGGAAACACTCCCCATCCACCCACACATGTAGCAGTGCTCTGGGCCAAATTCTGATCGCTTCTGTGTCAATGTAAATCTGAGTAGCTCCACCGACTCTGGCCCTGCTGCTTTAGGGTCGCAACTATATAGCTCTGAGTATAATGTACTTTGGCTGGACTGAGGGGTCAGGGAGGCTCATCTGAGCACACGCCCACGTCACACGACAGAAATATCTGTTCTGTTAGCAGTTCCGCTCCAAAGCGAGGTGTGCTGTGGAATAGGCTTTGCTTTCACGGGTTTTGCAAATTGCAGAGAAGATTTCTGTAATGCAGAAGAACAGTGTATGCTGAATAACGAGACATAATTGATTCTTTCTCATATCCCAGCTCTTTACAAATGCATACAATGAAGCCAGCACAATGATTTCTTAGCAGCACAGGAACACCGTAGCTGAAATTCAAACCTGGGGAAAAGAGGGAGGTGTGGTACCATGTTGAGCGAATGCGCTTACCACTGCTGGATCACTGATACAGCGAAGCTCCCAGCGTTTCTGTCTGGCTCTGCCTGGGCACTGCTCTGCAGAAGCTCACCCTACTGTTGCATGAGTTGAAAAAAGCCCCATGTATGGACTGAGCCACCACTTTTCTCCAGCAATTGTGTGTTCAGTGCTTGCCTTTGACTGTTGCTTAGCAGACGTAGTAGAGCAGTGCTGAGACTAACAGACCCCTCTGCAGTGTGTGCTGGTAGGGTATGTAATTCCAGACCACCAACCTAGAGTAATTTGCTGTACTCCAACCCCCCTTCTTCTGGGGGTGGGGCGGAGTAGTATTTTTTTTTTAGGTATGAAATTTACAGGATCTCCAATCAAATTAAAGGTGTCCCAGGGTCAACCCGTCAAACTAAATTGCAGCCTCGAGGGAATGGAAGATCCTGAGATGTTGTGGATCAAGGATGGAGCAGTGGTGCAAAGCGTAGACCAGGTGTACATTCCAGTAGATGAAGAACACTGGATCGGCTTCCTCAGGTACAACAGATGCAGAGAAGGAAGAATATCATGGAAACTATTGCACCGTTTTCTGCTGTCAGCTATATCTATGCAACTGCAGTGCCCTCGGCGGGGCAGGGTCCTTAGGTCTGCAGTTCAGTGCGTGGCAAGGGCATAACTGAGAGCAGAACTGAAGCCACAGAGGGCTGAGATTTTATGCGCTAGAACCATATTGGTTTCCTGACTACTGTGGTGACAGGTGCTTTGCTAATGCTTGTGATGCTTGGGACGTGACTTCAAGGTGAAAGGATGTTCTTGCCTTGTTTGTTCATCTTGTTCTGCCGTGCAGCAGGAAGACTAAGGTCTGACTTATGTAAATAGGTTTTCTCTCTCATACTCATTGCGTTCTCTTACTCTCTCTCTCGAGCTGTCAGTCTGCCTAAAGGGTGAGGATTGTTAATTGAAATGAGACTCCCAGGACTACATCCCCTTCCTTTCTTTGGGGAGGAGTGTTTGTCACCTGAACCATCCCTGAGTCATTTTGCAGAGACTTTCCTAATACATTTACACTACATGACATCAGTCCTGCCCCACTCAGAGGCGCAAAAACTCTCCTCTGCAAAGCAGCTCTCTGTGCCTTTATTTCAGCAGAAGGGGAATGTCAGCTAGTTCTGGAAGTACTGAGTTAAACAAGACCCAAGGTTCTGCTCTGGCGTTTTCTATACATAAAGAGAGCTTGTACAAGCAAGCATGCCATCACTGTGAGGGCTCAAAACTGTTGACTGACTGAGAATCACTCTTCCCTGAGCTCCAGCTTCACCTCCTGCTAGGTTTCTTGGATTGACATTGCATGGAGTCTCCCAATTCCAGCAGCTAGAAGTCTCTGTGCTAAAGCTTGTCTGTAATAAACATTTTGATAGGAAAAAAATCTGTTCCCAGTAAAAATACTGCATAACATTGTGCTGTGGAAACAGTTTGACTTGAAACTATACCATTTACTTCCTTTCAGTTCCCCTAGTTAACTCTCTTTGTCCCTCACAGTCTCTCGGTCTGATCTCCTTTCCCACTTCTTGTTTTCCTCTGCTGAGAACTTTTCTGCAGCACCAGGGCTAAGTATAGGGTGCTAAATCTAGATGTGTCCGTATCTTTTTCTCCTTTTTCCTTTCTTCTCCTAAAGTGATCTTTTCTACCGCCCACTGTGTGACTCTCTGCTGCAATTGGTGTGTTTCAGAACATGCGGCTGGATGGGCAGGACAGCTGATGCCATTTGAAGGTACAGCTCTGAAATTCAGGCTGTAGTGGGTCCATTTTGTGCATTTCAGCAAACACTGTCCCTTTTCTGTCTTCCTTCCTGAGATGTTCTTTCCCAAGGCAGACTGCTAGCGTTAGAAGGCGGGCATCAGATCTGCTGAGGATCCCTGCATGTCAGCAGACGCATGGCTGCACATCCCACGGGGGGCAATCAACATTTGTACATTGACAGGCGCTCAGAGTCACACTGGTGCTTTTGGTAGCTGAGACCTTGTCGCTTTGGGACCAGATTCTGCCCTTACTCACCATGCTGGCCTCATGTAGCTAACGGCAGTGAGGATACCACAGATTTCCAGTGGTGGGGCAAGGAGCAGAATTTCTCCCCTGAACTGGAGGCCTACAACTTGAATGCTGCTCAGTCCCCGTGGCTGCCTTCCCCTGCTTGGATGCATCTTTTCAGAAGGAGCTGTTGCTGAGCAAGGCAGAGACAGAAGAGTTTGTAGGGTGAGGTCCTGTGCTGGAGTAGGCCAGCATAACCCCTTGAAATCACAAATCGAGAGGCCCGAGGAGTTTTGCATTGTGAGGTGCTCTCGGGATAAGAATAACACTGAGTGCAGCTGAGGCGAGGGGGGGCCTTTTCTGACCCATCTGTTCCTGTATGAGGCTGTCACCAGTCCTGTCACCTAACTGAGGCAAAACAGTCGGGCTTGTTGGAGGTTTGTGATTTGGAGTTTCCTGCTAGCTCAGACATTGTACGCCAAGCTGTCGCTCTTGAAGGCTAGCTAGAGTCACGATTCAGGATCAAGACAACCAACCCCTTCCTATCCTCAAAGGACACAAATGGCGGGTTTTCTGTGATGACGTTTTCGAGGAAGGCTGTCTTCTCTGCTGAGGATTCCCTCCACCCACTTTAGAGAGGAGCCTCCTGTCTCCACTGTTTTGCCATGCGCTTTGTGCTGGCTAGCTGTTGTCCTCCTCCCCAGAGCTCGCTGCGTCTCAGTGGGTGTTGTCCGTGCATCTGGTTTGCCAAACACTGGAGGGTCCTTTGGGGCAAAAACATGCTTTATCCACGTAAAATATCGATATGGCTTTTGACTTTTTTCAGCTTGAAATCCGTCGAGCGGACAGATTCTGGGAAGTACTGGTGCCAGGTTGAGAACGGGGGGAAGAAGGAAGAATCACAGCAAGTGTGGCTCATAGTGGAAGGTAAGGAGTAGTAGTAGTGCTGGTTTCCTTTCAGGGCTGACCCACCAATATGCTCTAGGTGGAAGTGGTGAGAGCGGATTGCTCCAGTGACAGGCTTCTTGGCTCTGAACCATTGCTGCTAACCGCAGTGAGATCACTACAGAGCAGGAGTAAGAAATGGTAGGAGAGTAGCTTCAAGGAGAGGAGCTGTCAGTTTTTTACCTTCTGGTTTTATTTTGGCACATTAGGAAACAAGTGAAAGATCCTTTCATGCACACACATTTCTTTCCAGTCCCTCAATCAGTTGTTGCTTTGGTCTCCAAATAACTCGTAGAATGATGGGATGGTTCAGGATGAAAGGGATCCATGGGGACCATCTGGTCCAACTTGCTTCTCAAAGCAGGGTCACAGCCTGGTTCTGTGTATCAGCCAAACAGGTCTTTGAGAGCAAGGTACAGTTTTAGCCCAATTCTGAGTTTCAGGAGGAGTGCTGTACATCAGCACTTCATAGCTGTGACTGTTCCATGTGGCACTGTCTTGCTCAGTGTTGTCTGATAAAGAATAACTTCTACATGGTTGCCCAAAAGTCACCCAAGGCAGCATAGATTGGTGGCTTGTTACTGTCTCTAGTTTCATTTTCCTTGAGCCATGAATGTGTTAGATCCTCAGAAGCTAGTAGTCATAGGATGGCTTAATATTTGGTGAGGAAGTTGACAGGAACAGTGCATTTGCAGCAAGAAGTGGCCTTTTGGATGTAACTGGTAACGTTTTGGGTCAGAGCTGAATCAACAGTCTTAAAGAGGGGGGGTGGGGAGGGTGTCGTGGGAGGTGATGTGGTCTGGGTGTTTTACAGCAAAGGTCTCACTCGCTCAGAGCTGTGGAAACATTCATAGCAGTTCTCACGGGAAGAGGAATGCTTACCTGCTGCCTTCAATAAATCCCAGGCTTTTGTCCACCTAAATTTTCAGGTGCAGTTTCAACTGGAGAACGTTGTTTACAGCTTAAAATGCTCTCTATTGTGCAGGGTTTCTGTTTCTACTCCAGTTACCATGGCCTGCTCCAGAGGTGGCTGCATTTGCATGGTGGGTGCCTTAGGAGTGATTGGGTAGCTCAGTGTGCTAAGCTGTCTGAAAAACAAAGGAGCCCTTCTAGATAGCACAGGCAAGAAATATCAAAGTCACAAAAAACAGCTGCAGCTAGGTAAGGGGGAGTGTTGAGAATTAAGGCCAAAGCTTACAGCAGAAGCATAAGCTAAAAAAATGCAACTAGTCGCTTTTCTGAGAAAAGCAAGTACAGCAGAAGCTAGTTAAACTTGACCTGAGCATGCAATCATGTGAAATGGGAGTTAGTGGAAAAAATTAAAAAATAACAAGTAGTGATAAGGGCTGGATTTTAAAAAATGTGTCAGCTGTTAGCATAAGAAAGCACTGGGGAATGCAAAAGCCTATTGGTCCCACTGTCACTGTTATCGCTGTATGTATTTCTTCCCTGGGCATACCAGCTTTGTCTAGAAGTGGTTGCTGTATCGATAACAACCATTGTCCTCTTTGACTGAGAGAGGATCTTTACTCTGGTCATTTGCAGCCTTCGGTAGGTGCTGACACACTTCAGTGTGCCACACAAAACAAGTGTGGACTACTGGTGATCTAACTTAAAGTGAGCTCGAATGGATTTCTGTGCTGTCTAATATCTGCCTTCAGATCCACTTAGGTAGTCTGTATCAGGCAGAATTTGTAGCGATGGTATTTGAACTGTCTTTGTAATACAGCTAGAATGTTTGATCTTATGAAACACTCCTCAGAATTCACAAAAACAAAATTATTTTGAAACTGTTTCTGGTTTAGAAACTAGGCTTTGGCCTTACCGAGAACATGATAGTGTTTGATGTCTGGAGAGGTAATCTAAGAGGCACACTACAGAGTGTGACACCTGAAAAATATGGATTGTGTTTCTTACAGAACTTTCCCTCTGAAATTACACCTCTGACTGCGTGGCTGTTCCCAGGGCTGCTAGCCCATGTTGTGGCTACAGTCAGAGCCGCAGTCACACATGTATGGACATGTCCCCCTGAATTAACACTGTCTAAAAACTGAGCTGTAGAAAGAAAATCGGCCCCATAGGTTGGATGCCAGCTTGGAACAGGGAGTAGATGGGCTCATTTCCTTGCTTTGCCACTGATTTCCTGGCTTTTGACTGCTCAGTGCCTCCATGGTGCATCTGTGAAAGAGGGGTGCTGACACTCACCTCTTGTACCAGAAACTGGGAGGCTAAATGTGTCACAGACAGTGAGGTATCCAGGTAAACACACGTACAGGGGCAGTGCAGGTTCCTGAGCTGGATGAGTCAGCTGCACTCCCTGAACTATGAGAGTTTTTAATTGTGGCCTTGTCTGATCTGGTTAGCTGCTCCCAAAGTGACAAAACCTGCTGAGCTGGGCAGGATCCTCCCAAAAGGCTACCTCAGGTGCCATGGCAAAGGGACAGGAGGCAGGGATCCTGCTCACGGGCAGAAGAAACGATGGTATTTTCCCTTCTAATCTTCCTTGGAGGAGGGCAAAGTAGGTGGAGGTGTCACAGCTGGTATCTGGAAAGTTTATTCACCTTTATTGTTTATTTATGACTGCAATAAAAAAATAAAGTAAAACATGTAAGCAAAAACCAACAGTGACTTGTGATGGATATACCTGTCCTGAGCATTAGCCTTTGTGCAGATAGGCACCATCATTCCTGAAGTGACCTATTTTTAGACCTGCTTTAGTTTGTTCATTTACTTGTCACTCTAAAGGGAGTGGCAAGGAGGTGAGGAAGGCACAAAGAAACTGCCACCTGAAAGACACAAGCAGCAACTGGATGGTCAGTGAAAGACCGAGGACACCACTTTCAGCCAGAGTGCAGGGGAAATGCCAAGCCTTAGGCACCTACATTAATTGCGTGCTGTTGGAGGTGCTCAGCATCTGCCACGGCAACTGGAGCCGCTCGGCCCTGTCATCTTTGGCCAGGGACAGACAGTGTAATTTAAGCATGTGAATGCACAGTGTTGTTGGCTCCTCTTTTTCTGTGAGGCAGCAGATCAGCAGTATCCAGAACACACTTTTTTCCAGCTGAGAATACCTAATTTGGGTGTAAACGCAGTCTGTAGCAGCTGTGCTTGACACCCAAAGTTTTGAGTATAAAAGGGAACTTGATGTTTCTCTGGACCTTCAGCTCTTCACCAGCCACCAGAAGCACATGTTGGCTGTCCTGCAGGGTCAGCACTGGTGCTGATGGCTAGTGAGTTTTGTATTACTGGTTTGGAGCACTGAAACCACAAGAGTTTTAGCATTGCCCATAAGAGGAACCATGTCTCTTGATGTGTTGAGTTACGCTCAGCTATTTCCACATAGAGATGACCTGAGGTAGTCAGCCTTGCAGCTGCGTTTTGCTCCCTATGCACCTGATCTAAGGCCTGTTGTACCAAGCAGGAGTCTTTCCACGGTGGGGAACAGATCGTTATCAAGAGAGCTGTGTCCACGGATAGCCTTCAGCTCTGAAACAAATTACCCCTAACTCCAAGGCAGCCTGGTTCTCGTGGTGTCGGAGCGTGCTGGAAGGCGGCTCCAGTCAATTAAGCTGTGGAGAGAGCATTATAAATGATCCCAGTCTCTCACCGAGGGGATTCTTTCCTCATTCATGGGTTTGTTACAGCCGCTGGTTCAATGTGTTCACAAGCATCAGTTTTTAATGCATAGCAAGAAGTATCTGCAGCTAGATTAGGTGTCTTTTAAAGGTGCCTGCCATTGCTAAAGTTATTGACTGTTGCCTCTTCAAACTTCAATCTCTCCAGCTGAAAAATTGAGCAAATACTGCCACTAAAAGCTACTTCATAGGGGGAGTCTTGAAGGAGACTCAGTGAAAGAGGTTTTTCAAAGGCGTTTTGGGAAGCAAGCGCTCTTTTCTCTCTGACTACTTCTAGTGGGATTATGTAGACATTCATGCCCTGAGGTGATCCAGCGTATCTGACCCATGGTTCTTGTGAAGGCCTTGGAGGGAGTTGGATTAGGTGTAGGGGCAAGGCAGATGGGTGTCCAGTGTTGGGCACTGGTATTAGTGGAAATAAACAAACAAGAGAGAGAAGGAGTCTCTCCAGTTATTATCACTTGTCTGTTGCTTTTCTAGGTGTGCCCTACTTTACTGTGGAACCTGAGGATGTATCCGTGTCCCCTAATGCCCCATTTCATATGGCCTGTGCTGCTGTTGGTCCCCCTGAACCAGTGACAATTGTCTGGTGGATGGGAGACTCTAGAGTGGGGCTTCCAGACATCTCCCCCTCCATCCTAAATGTGTCAGGTAAGGCTGCTGCCAATGCAGGGGATCACTGAGCATCAGAAGAGGAGGAGAGCTCTCTTCTGATCATGCCTAGTGACACTGGGTAGCCACATAGTGTGAGAATGGTCTTTGACTGTACATTGAGGGCTGAGAGATCGTGATCACATCCAAGCCAGATCATCTCAAGCGTTGATCGTTGCTCTGTGTATTTTCTGCTGGCTTGAGGCACACAGACTCTTCAGAGCTTCGGTGGGGCTGGCACTGCGGTAAAGATGCTACTGGACAGATGATGCATTGGATGCCTCTTTTGTTCCACCTCCTGCAGGATGTTCATGGTTATATTAAGTGACTCTATGGGTGACATTTGGCTTGGAAATCTCCAAGCGTTCACATGTACAGATGCCACCACCTCCTTCTGTGCACGGCCATGTCACGGCACTGCTTTTCCCTCTCTTCCCAACTCCCCCAACACCCCCCCCCGCCCCGTTCTTGCAGGATTGATGGATGCTCTTATTGTTAAAACCTGAGTGCCTCATGTAATTGTTTGACACTTTTAAAGGTGTTGTGTTGGTGCTGAAGTGGGCTGGTTGATATCCTCAGAGACCAAGGTTTGCTCCAGAGCGGGCACTAGGTGCATGGTGGTAAGACTGCCTTCCCCAGCAGCATCAGCTGAAGAACTCAGGAGCGAGTAGGTGTTCAGGCCTCTCTTCAGCCCACTTTCAGGGAAGGGCGATGTATCCCTGCCAGGACCTGACTGCAGCTATTCTTGTAGTTACCTCCTAAAGGTAACTTTATTGTAGTTAGTTGTCCAACAGCTTTGTGTTACTTCCTTTCTATGCTGCTGTTTTATTATTCTCAGCAGTCCTGAGCCAAAGCTGAACTAGCTATTTAGAAAGAAAAGGTTTTACAACTCAGTCATCTCTGGGGCCTCTTGATCAGTGTTAATACAGTTACACCCAGAGGGAGTTTCTTTCTGTACATCTTTGGCCATCCTTTGAGCTATCCAATCCTATTAAGCCTTCCCTTAGAACCTAATTTATATGTAAATCAAAACCTAGTTTGTGATTTGCAATGGTTTTATCATCTGCTCCCTCTCTTACATAGCCACTCGATGCTGTTCCAAGCTGGAAATGAAAACTGCTCCCCTATGATATAATCTGCCTGTTGAAATGGAAACTGTAAAAGATAGTCGAGAGGGGAAAGACAATAAAAAAAAAGTCTCCCTTCTTCCACTGAACTCATCCCACAGTGCCTTGCAAAACTTCTGTCATTGTGGGGCAGTGGCATGGGTGCCTGAAGAAGGGCATCTGCTCCTAGTGATTCTCCAAATGAATTGCTATTATATATATTCGTCACCAGCATCTTTCTTTGCCCCTTTCAGTGTTCTTTGGGATGTCCCTTGGGCAGAGCTTGTCTTTGCAATGGAAAAAACGTAGCAGGACACAAGCTGCATGGTCAGATTGCCAAAGCATGTCAAAAAAGATGGTTGGTAAGAAAACAAGCATTGCTAGCTAAAGAAAGTATCAAATTATGAAGAAAATAATAATAAAGTACTGGCTAGAAGGCAAACATTTAGAAGGTTCAGCAAGCAGTTGGTTTGGTACAAGGATTGTTGTATTTGGAAAGCAGTGCTGGCAACGGTGCTAAAGAGCAAGGAGATCTTGGTTTGTGGTGTGTTTTGTGTTTTCCTCAGGGCAGGGCTATATTTGGTTCTGTCTTTGGGACGTGCCTACAACATCAGGTGCTGCTCTACTCTGCTGCCTGGCCTTCAGCCTGCTGGCAGCATTTTCCTCTGGTTCACTGGGGTGAATGGAAGAAGCTAAAATACTTCGCTCTTTCATTTTACAGCAGTCCCTCCTACAGCAGTCCTCTCAGGCTTGGGAGATGAATCAAAGGGCAAAGACAAACGCTCTGCAAGCTGCTGCGTGCAGCTCTGAAATCTTTTTCCCTTCTAAACTGTATGCCCATAGTGTGCCGATCCTTAACTTGCCTCAGATAGAGCCCTATAAGGCAACTGAGGGCCAAGTTGAGTGAAAACATATGCTGGACACGCTTCTCCAGGCGGCTTCGCAAATCTGTCTCAATTCTGATTAGTTAGCAATACCTATATGCATCTTGGAGCAGCTGGACATCAGTATGATGCCGTGTTCAGACCCTGTGGGATGGGTGGATGCTCACAGAAGAGAGGGAGCGTAATCCTCATTCGTATCACCCCTGGAAAGTGCCTCAGTGTTGATGCAGTAGCATTTTACTTCCACTTCCTTTGCGTGTCTTCAAAAGTCTGATGCAAGGTGAGGGACAGGTGGGCATTAGCTTGAAATTTGCAGCATCTGGTTGGAAGTTTGCCTGGGTTTGTAGCCCAGTTAGAAGATGGTTGTTGCTTAGGTGGCAGGTTGAGGTCCAGAGCGCTGGGCGTTGTATAAGCACATGGTTCAGCACGATCCTTGCTCCAGCGATGCTTGCCAGAATGTGAGAAGCGGACATCTACTAACTGAGCACTGTGAGCTGCTGTTCTGCCAGATTCGTCTTTCTTTTTCAGTGCTTTCTGAAGCTCCTGTGGAAGCTTTTCTACATTGCCACACTCTCTCCATTAAAAATGTGTTTAGCACGTTAATTACATTGAAATCCACATGCCTTTGATTGGCACCCAGCTCAGCCCTCCAATTGCCTGTACAGCTTGAGCTGGATGTCATGCATAATGAAGTTCTGCTGAAGGTTGAAGTTGGATTATATAGCTGTTTGTGTTTCCTTCCTTTTCTTGGCTGATCTCCAGGTATTAATCAAAGCACAGTTTTCTCCTGCGAAGCTCACAACATAAAGGGATTGTCTTCATCTCGGACAGCCACTGTTCAAATTAAAGGTGAGAGAGTGCAAGAGAGTGGGCAAGGGACTCGGGTTTGCTCTCTGGGGAGGGAAAGTAGGGCTTCCTAATGCAAGGGGTTGTCTCAAAGCTGCCAGCAACCAGCACCGGTTGGAGCTCTCAGCAGTCGAAACAATTCTTTGTGCTCTAACAGCAGTTCCCGCTTGCTATGCAGGGCCGTATACCAGGCTGTTGAAAATAAACCACATCTGATTCAGGAGTGGAAGTGTGATGTCAAGTAACAGTTTTTCCTTGAAAAGGACAGAGTCGGAGCACTCAAATTGTTTGTGAGAGATGTAGCCGGATATAAATGTGTAGCTAGGGAAATCTTTCCTTCTTGCAGATAGATGGTCTTGTTAGAGCTGAAGAGGCCATTACTTCTTCTTGCTTCTATTGGCATCACATTAGATGCTGAAAAAAGACAAGGAAGGTGATCACCAGTGGCCAATAAAGTCTGTTCATCCACACTGGTTTTATGGATTCTTTGCTTTTTAAAAACCCATTCAAAACAAATAATTCCTAGCCTTTGCATGACCAGTTGCCATTTAGAAGTCCCTAAGTCGATGTCATGTTTCCTCTGTTCCTCCAGGTGACTGAACGGGGATAATCAGAGCAATCAGCTCTTCCCCTGCTCTTCGTGTTGAGATGCTTCTGTATTTGAATTTTCAGTCATGCTTTAATGCACGCTAAATGATGCGATTATCAGTTTCAGGAGAGGCATGTCACAAAAATCATTTGTTCCAAGTGGTAGCTTATTACTCAGTGCGAATAAGAGCAAGCATTTATGTCTGTATCAGAACTCACAGTTCTATTAGCTAATATTCATTAAAGGATAGCTTAAAATCCAGCTGTAGATCTACTGCTCTTACAGGGTATTTTTCTTCAGGACATTGTGGTTACTGCTATGCCAAGAATGCAGTATGCTGGACTAGTAAGATTTATAACTTAATTTAAAAATATTTGGAGTTGTTGCCTTAAAGGCTTGTCTACACAGGAGAATTAGTTATTGTGGAATATACGTTCTATGAATATTTTTATCCTGGGATAGAATTTAGTTCACAAAGCTATTATGCTTTAAAAAAGTCTCATCAAGCTGTAATTTGAAATAACATTTAGCATAAACAAGCTTTTTTCTTTTTTTAATGTTAACACAGGTTTTTTTGGTTTTGTTTTGGTTTGGTTTTTTTACCATTAATAAGATAATGGGGTAAAGGCCTCAGAATTCTCACATTTCCTAGCAATTACGTTTAGCCAAAAGTGCTCCATAGGGGTCAATCATCAGCTAATGAATGCACACAACCTATTTGGGAGGGATGTATCAGCATCACACACTTGTGCGTGCACACACACACACTTTTTAGAGCTGGGAAAGAGCCAGCACCAGTATGAGGCATGTCCTAGAGATAAAAAACAGGTTTTAAATAGCAAGTGCAGTGCTGTAGTCGTAAAAGTTCTAACTGTAATACCTCAAAGATATGTCTAAAAGAGTAGTTATAAACTTAGGGAGGTGATGAGGCTCTTCTAAAGAGCAAAAGTTTTGAAGATCTAGTACAGCCTCTGTTAAAATTAAAGCAAAGCTCTTAACAAGGATGTCAGCAGGAACAGGGGCAGGCCCAGATAATGTTTATTTAGTCCTTGATCCTATGAACATGTAGACTTCAGTGAAACTACTTCTGGGAGTAGTTGTCCATACATGCATGATCAGGGCCTTCCTCTCTTACACAGATCCAGCTAATGAGGACTCTCAAGTCTTTCTACAACTTATTAAACAATTTGTTTCTTCTGTGTTTCCAGAGGCAAATATTTTTGCTAGGACATTTACAAACTGTTAACATTTCTTCCTATTTGCTGTTGCTGTTGTTCATTATCTATTCTCTGTAGTGCCCACAACGTGCTGGGTGTACTCCAAGCAGAAAATTACTGTTATTGTAGCCCACAGTCCCAGCTGTGTACAAAGCCCCATTGTTCCAGCCACTCTACAAGCACAGAGGAAGTTAACTCTCATTATGTTAACACTCGAGGTCCTGTTTTCAGACTGGCTTTGCTCTGCTTCACGTGTGCAGCTAAGACTTTTAGGTCGTATCCTGTGTTTCAGAGCGCAAGAGGAAACAGCCACCCAGAGTTTTTTTTCCCAGCACATGATGGGGAAATGCATCTGTCCCATCTACAAATTGCAGAGTTAGGGGAAGGTGCTAGCAAGCTGACCCTCTTCAGTGGCTGTCTCCATTACAGAGTGGATGTGTGAGTAGGTGATTATTTATTCTCACTGGTGGTATAGCCTGTACCTCCTTTGGGCCTGCCCTCCAGTGTTGAAAATTACATGTTGCTAAACCCAAAAGGTACGAGTGTGTTTACAAAAGACTTAAGGGCAATGTTTCAGTGATACCCAAGTAAGTAGTGAAAGCAAGCTTTTTGCCCCCAAAGAGCTTACAAACCTGAATACCCAACATCAAGAGGGAAACAAACCAAGACACAGACAAGTCTATGTTAACTCACAAAGACCTTTCACTGAAAGGCAAAGAACTCATTGCCCATCTTCCATCCCAGACCCGTGCTCTGCTGCACCGCCTCCCACCCACACACACTGTTCTTATCTAGGTGGCAGCCCTCTGCCCTGAATCCTGGTAACTGGTTAACCAGACAAAAAAGGCTTTATAGGGTTAATCGGTGGCACCATCTATTCCCTGCCACATCCTGTCCTCTAGGCCCTCTTTAGAGACCTGGAAGGGGGCTTTGGTCAAACCATTTCTCCTGTAAATTGGCCCTGTGGAGCTGCTGGAGGCAGTATTGTGGTTGTCCTTGGTGCAGTGAGAGGCAAAGGTGCTCTCTGGCAGAGCAGAAGATGCAGCTGGAGGTTTGCAATTACTTTTCCACTGCTGCTTTGCACTGGATACAGCTCAGGAGGGTGGAAAATTCTGTCTGTAGGCAGAGCCTTGTCCTGAGGACCGTTGGGTTTTTGAAAGAGGACTCCTGAGGGTACAATTTGTTGAGGTGCTGCAGGAAAAGTATTACTCATGGCAGCAGCGTGGGATTTTTTAAGATGAGCAAAAGGTCAGACGAGAGGTTAGTATTCATGAAGCTGGTAATTTTTTCAGGAATGAGGTGACTAAATAAAGACAGAGACTCAGGATTGAAAAAGAGACGGTGAGGGGTATATTGGGAAGAATAGGAAGTAACTGTGTGGAATTACAGTGGGAGGAAAAGAGAAGGCAAAGGGAAGCATTGAGGATCCTAAAAGGAAGCCAAAGAGCTCAGGTTAATGAGACAACTTACTAGAGGCCCCTGCAGTGATGGAGGTGTCTGGTCAGAGCAAGAGCAGAGGGGCAGTGCTCTGGTGCTGCTCTGTGGTGGTAGGAAGCACAAACATCTGATTAAATGGCCAGTCTGGGAATCCTGATTTTGTTCCTGGCTTTGCCCTTAATTTGTAGTGTGGTATCAGCCACATAATAGGCACTCCTTTTGCCTCGAATTGCCCCTCTATAAAACACAGAGTGCTTTCTGAGTTTATTCATCTCAAGGCTGAAGGAGGCACAGTTTTCAGTCCAGGCTCCATCCCAGGGTGTTTCAGGAAGGGTTTGTAACAGACACCTGGAGGCAGCACTTCCACAGTGCGAAGTGGTCTGCTGCAAATCCAGCTGCAGGGTATTCCGGTCACTACAGCAAACCACCCTCCCACTGGTGCTGGCAGAACTGGTTTCGGGGGCTGGACTGAGAACCAGGGGAGAGATTTTAAAGCCGTGATTTGGTTCACAGTGTAGGTCCACAGCAATTGTGTGCGCAGGGCTGGGTCATGCATTGCAGTGGAGGGGGCAGGGAAGAGGGCTGAGTAGCCAAGGTGTAAACATCACACACTGGCATTGCTATGAAAGAGGTCAACCGCTGCCTGTATGCATCAAGCAAGTATGCTGGACTATTAAAGAATGAATGCCAATAGCCTGTTCAATGTTAAGATAATAGTTTCATTCACAACAGTCAGGGACACTCTCTAAAGATGTGATATTGTACCATTTCCGTTAGTGATTTCATTGCGTAATTTCTAGCCTCAAGCCTCTGCCATTTTCATGTGAATACCTGCTCAGTTCTGTGTATACTGAAAGGTCTCTTTGTTTCCTTTATAGCCATGCCTCTTCCGCCTCTCAATGTAACTGTAAGCCAAGTCAGCAGCAGCAACGCCAGCGTGGTCTGGGTGCCAGGATTTGATGGCCGTGCACCCCTCCACTCTTGCACTCTTCAGGTATGGCCCCTCTGGATTGTCCTCTGCCCTGCATGAAGAATGGGAGTCCCCTGCACTACGACACTGCTTGGGCCATCTTTTGCTTTTCTAACTGCTTTGTAGCAGTGTTTGAATTCTTATTCCATAGTTTTAAAACACAGAAACTTAACAGGATGCAACTCAGGGCATAAATAGGTGATGAACAGCAGGGCCAGTTTTGAGCATGAAGTGTCCGGTTGAGAATTTGAGACTAGCCCCATTCTCCCTCCCGGCAGGTTATCCCATTGGTTGCTCCGTGGCGGCTACTGCATGCAGAGTCGTACACTGCAGCACACGTGGAGCACATATCACTCTATGGGAAGTGCCCTTGGGTGGCTGCAGGGTGCTCACGCGTCCTGCTAGCATGGAGCAGCTGGCCCGTGGTAACTTGTTCCAGTGCAGTGCAGTGGCCTGTGACTCCCATGCCAGCTCAGCCCTGTGCTTTGTAGTGCCAGAGGAAATGCTGGGATCCAGACATACCGATGAGCCCAAGGGATGAGGAGCTTGCAAAGTATAGGGTGTGGTACAGGAAAGGTGGGAATGATGGAGGCAGGAGACATATTGGGCTTTTTGATACAAGTCAGGCCTGTTTGCATGTTTCAGAGTAATTTGCCTCTAAATCTTGATTGGTTTTCCATTATCAAAGACCAATTCTGCCCAGAAAATCAAGGGTGATAATATCCTTTAGCTCTACCGGGTGCTGAGCAATCAACATCTCTGAAAAATTGGACTGCTTCTTTAGGTTCCTAGGAGCAATGTTACATGTCCAACTTCAGGCAGAGTTAGTTTCTAGCATTGCACACTTAACTTAAAATCAGATCAAACAGCTGGTAACCAAGTGTCAAAAAGAAATGATCATTTCTGAAGCAGGCCATGCGAACACAGCTAGGCACATTCCCCATGGATTTATCTGCCAGGTGTGAATATTGGGCCCATATGCTTTCCCTACCTGATTACAGCAGCAATGTGAGCTGGAGTAGAGTTTCTATGGGGGTGTTGCCAACTGTGTAGAGGAGGATTATAAGCACAAGGTATGCTGGAAGCAGCCTAGCTAATTTACTTGCAGTCCTGTTTTTATTTGGGGAGGAAACCAGAAATTTCATGCTCTGATGTTTATTCCCTTTCACAAGTAAAAGAAACTGTCATCTTGTTTTAAATCAGTGGCAGAAAGAATGCCTGAATATATCTGGCCCCGATCTCTGGGTTTTGTTGCTGCTTCTGTTCTGGTTCGCAGTCAAAAATGGGTTTCTTCCTCTGTTTCACAATGTGAGTTATCTCCAGTTGGAACAGCCTATTCTCTCTGGCTTGCATGCTGCAATGCTAATCACCCTGGGTTTTGAGTTCCCCCACTCACTTCTGGCAGGGGCAGGGGCGAGGTGGGATGGGATGTGTGGAAAAGAGGCTGAATCAAAGTAGCTCAGTTTCTGTCCACTCAGCAGTCTCTCACCCCTTTTCTAAGCCTTTTCTGTGCTATTTGGGGAGGACAGAGTTCCTGCATTTGGATCTGGGAGCAGGGTAACTTGGCAATAACCCTCCACTGACAGAAAGCCGTGCTTCCTCTGTCTCCCACACTGAGAGATTTTGTGAGAGACTTTGACCCACATTTCCATGTGAAAATGCACACGCTCCTGGCTCCCCACGATTGCACTTCTGCTGGGAGCCTCCCAGAAAGAGAAGGGGGATTGAAACTTGGCTATGGTTTTCTGGCACTCGGGAATTCCGGCAGGTGCCCCAAGAGCGCCATGTTCAGACAGGCAGATTGCTTCTGGGGACAGCGTAGGGACTCGCCGTGTTTACTCACTGTTAACACAAGCCATGTTCCAGGGCATAAAGGGGGCAGATGTAAGAGCCCCGACTCTTCAGACTGTTGAACAGAAACGCATCATCAAACTGACAGGGTTTTACACAAAAGTCTGCTTGTTTTTTCCCTGCTTTGGATGACACTGATAATGACAACAGTATGCTTTTCTATTAAGGAAACTTGAGATTATTCCTTTTTATTAGCCAAATAAATCAGTGGGCCAAAAGTGTGTGTGAGAATGAGCAGAAGGGCAGAGAGAAAGGGAGGAAGACCGCTATATAAAGAATATGAAGTCCACATGAGTGTTTCACTTTTGTCAGTACGCCTTGCTTGTACTCCCAGCTTTGCTATTTCATATGCACTTGAGAAGAAAGATAGGCTGAGCCTGGGAGCTATGCAGTGATTTCTGCTATTGTCAGTACAAAAGCAGGAACATTGAACCTGTCTGTGCATTGAAAGCACACAGTGATATCAGATTTAAATTAACATTCATGTTGCTTAAAAGTTCAGATTTGAAAAAAAAAAAAAAGAACGGTTGCAAGAGTGGAAAAAAGTTTCTTTTCAGTTTAATTTTAAGCAGTTTAGTTGAACCAAGTCACCAGTGTCAACCATGTCTTTAATCTACTACAAAACTGAAAAGATACAAACTTCTGAAAAAGGAGTTGAGAAAAAGGTGACACTAGGCAACAGGGAAGTTGATCTACGAATTTGCATTGCCCAAATTTAGACAAGCCTCAGAAGCCAGCCGCTAGCCCTCAAAGCAACAAGCACATTTAGTTTTCTTTAAAGGAAATAATAATCAACTGTATAATTTGTAACATAGGTGAGGAAATGTTTTAAAATATGGAACCAAATTTTCAGTTCATGGAAAATTGTTGTACTGCCAGAGTTAGGAGAGTGATGTCACTTAAACCAAATAAAGGCATGGATCATGATTCTTAGTTTGACAACTCCCTTTTCAGTATTTTAAACACCACTGGTACCATATCTATTCTTACACATTCCTAACCTAACCATGAAATGGATTCTTATCTCTCTGGACCTGTTAGTCATATGGCTTATGGTAACTGTCTGCTCCGTTTCACCGTTGGCACAGGTAGCTGAGTCACCAGATGGCCAGGAGGTCTCCACTGAAGTCACCCCAGTGCCCCCCTTTGCCTACAGTGTGCAAGGCCTGAAGCATTCCACCAACTACAGTGTTCGTGTGCAGTGCAGCAATGAGATGGGCAGCTCTCCTTTCACTGACAGGGTTTATTTCCAGACCCTGGACCTTGGTAAGCAAATAGCAGACAAGAACAGGAAAGCAGTTCTGAAACTGAAAAAGATGCAATGATAAACTTCATTGAACTCCTCCTTGCTAATTCTGAAATGTAGGAAACGTTATACTGTCAGGTTGTTTGTCCACTCTAAGGGTCCCCTAATACCTAACATAAAACAATAATAACACAGTCAAATTTGATTAACAGCAATGATGCATGATACACAAGTTGATCCAGCCACGGGGCTTCTGCATGCTGTCTGTATGTCCCATTGGCTCTCTGAGATTCTTGGGGTCTCAGGAAGAAACAAGAGACACTGACCAACCTTATCTTCAACACGTGAAGCAAACATAGTGCTGGTGGATTGCAGAAGTTGTTCTCTCCCCTCACACTCTCCTCTGGCTGATCTCAGGAAGGAGGGTGAAACTGTCTTTTCAGCCATTTTCAGTGTGGATGGTGCCTTATTTTCCTGCACAGAGTGATGGTGTTCTGTCCTCTGCTTTCAGCTCCAAGCAGCACCCCACAAAATATCCATGTTATCCAAAGAGATCCTGGTCTGATTTTGGAGTGGGAAGGTGTGCCTCCAGATGTGCTGAAAGAAAATGTCCTGGGATACAGGCTGGAATGGATTCAGGATAATGTAACTCAGGTAACAGATCGAGAGGGGAGCTGAGCCATTGGGCACAGAGTTGGAGAATGCTCATATTAAATTTTCTAGGCATTAGGGTCCCTCATCCCTTATCTATACCAGGGGGCTAGATTGCTGGCATTGCTTTTGTGCAAGTGGATCTATTCTGATTTGCCACAACTCCTCAGTATTTGGCCTCAAGATTTAGGCCCATTTTCCCCTTCCTGGTGTATTCAGAATTCCTTCACTTGAGTGTTCATCTGCGGACAGACCGGTTCTCTGCTATTCCTTGTACAACAAGGGCAACGTAGAGAGAATTCAGCTCATCTCTGCCTCTTTGTAGTGCTGGGCTTTCTGTCTCCTGTGACTGGGACTTGCAGCAAAGGTGTATTTAACAAGTGAATGAGTTATACTGTAAATCAGAGAAAGAAGGTTGCGGATTCTTTTATTTCATTTACAGTATGTAGGGAGTTGAAAGGACCCTGTCAGGGTAGAAGGCCTTTCATTTGTTCTTCATCATTGACCTTTCCCATGTATCCATCCGCCTTTGAAGTTCACAGCATTTCTTATGGTTTCTCACTTCTTAATATGTATTTAGCCAGTGCTTATTAATGTTGAAGAAGCCTGTAATAATAGACAGCTAGAAAGAAAAGAGACTTATTTCCTTTTTTGCATGACCCATTTCATACTAGGTCAGTGTCATTGACTTTGAATGACAATATTTTGAGTTCCCATTGAATTTACATTGTGTCAGTGGTGGCAGCCAAATCTTCATGGGTTTACTGCAAATGATGGATATGAAGATGATCCACAAATTTACTGAAAATGTCGGCCTCACCATCCTAAGTGAAAATTGGCCATGAAATTCAGAAGCCATTTGGGATTGGGTCAACAAGTTAAAACAGACTCCTCCCTTGGATTAAAATTGTCAGATGCTTTGCAGTATGTTAGCGCATCTTTGTGTTTAAACCACAGGAAGGAGGTGTATCTTTTAATAGCAGAAAAAAAAAACATTTCTATAGCAATTTTCATGGAAGGACCTCAAAGGAGGAAATCATTAAACCTCATATCTTCCCTACGCCATGGGAAGCTATTAGCAATTTTTGAGAAGAGAAACCCAAGATGACAGCCCAAGTTAGTGGCAAAACTGAGACTAGGACCCGGGAGTCACAACTCCCAACCCTTGTTATAACACCAGTGAAGTACACAGTAATGTTTTGGTTTAGTTTTGAAGGTGAAGTTTTAGACTAGATTCCTTTTAAGACAGCTTACAGTTTGTTGCCATTTGCTCTCAGGGGGAGATGATCGTACAGGATACAAAAGCTAATCTCACAACATGGAATCCTCTCAAAGACCTGATCATCAGGGTGTGTGTGCTGAACTCAGCAGGATGCGGGCCCTGGAGTGACCTCTTCCTGCTTGAAGCCCAAGAGGTCATGGGTGAGTGTCCACTGCCTTCCCTTCACTTTGAGGAAAAAAGTCAGAAGTGCTGGGACTGCTGTTTTTCTCTGACTCTTCTCCTTTCAGTGCTTACAGCTGACTGAGCCACGTGACTTCATACAACAGCACACTTCATCAGGCAGAGTAGAAATTAAATAATATTTAAAGAGCTGGTATAAGCAAAACAGCTTCTGGCCACTATTGTGTCTTCTTTAACGGGCTTTTGCTGTGCTTAGTGCAGAGCAGGGCAAGGGGAGACACAATAGAAAAGGTGCAAATGAAGGTTTGAAGTCCTTCCTTTAGGCTTAAGCCACACACATTTACAAGAGTAAATGTGACAGAAAACTCCTCTAGCATAGGTTCTCTTCTTTGATTTAATTTGAAGTCATTCCTGACTAGTTTCAGTTGAGCCTGATTTGAACCATGGCCACATGGGGTTTTGTAATGGTTTTACTGAATGTATTTATATTAAACCACTTTAGCCATCTTCATGGAAAAGCTGAGCTACTGGTAAAAGAGGGAGATGATGGTACAGAAGCTGTACCATGCAATCTGGCCCATGTGGAAGGGTTTGTTGAGAGCAAAGAACGTGCATGTGTGGAGTGCATTCCACACATTCCACAGTGATAAAGGGCAGTTAGGCTCATCTGCACTGGTTTGCTTGCTGCTTGTATTTCACAGTGAATGGGAAATGGGAGTCAGGCTATGGAGAAGGGCAGGATGTTATATGGGGAGATGGGTAGAAGGGAGTCAATAATGCTGCTTGTGACTGTGAAACAACTAAGAGGAAGATGTTCAGAATAAAAATACGGATTGGTGATAAGAAGTCAGCGATGTGTGATCGTGCAAAAATCCCACAATCTCCTGAGGTTTTGTTCCCAGCACTTGTGGCAGGATGAGACAGCAATCTCTAATCTCTGGTGCTGAGCCATCTGCCACTGCTTTCTTCCCAATCTACATGTCTTTTGAGGAATCACATAGATATTGATCCCTCCTGATCCCTCCACACTTGGAGATGGCAGGGGGAACCTAGAGTGGGGTTCCCAGGCAAGCAGGAGGTGGGGAATAGGGGCAGAGTAACCAGGAGAGAACTGTAGCCTTACTTGCAGTAGTGCATCTAATGCTGGGTTTAATGTGCACATTACTCNCAAAGCCCTCAAATTATTTAAAGGAGTGCAGGGGTCCAGAGCTGACTCTACTAGAGGTTGGGCATCGGCTCCATCAATTTTTTTGTCCTGCTTTTTGCTCATTTTCTGTGGCACCCAAATACAGAGAAAAGTACCTGAAAGGACTAGAAGATCCCTTTGGAAAATGACCAACACTGGCAAGAAGCCCCAGGGAATGTAGAGGGTTTGCATTTTACAGAGAGCTGGAATGAGATAATCCTGAAAGCACAAAATGTTTGCTTGTTTTTATTTACAAACCACTTCAAAAAAGTAGCATCGGGAGTGGTGCTTGTTTTGGCCAAATGCTGTCTGAAAGCACATACATTTCTTCACAAGCATAACAAGCTGGAAATAAAGGTTCACTGTGGAAACACTGACAGGCCT
>VYZW01001254.1:36266-63377 GCA_013401315.1 Balaeniceps rex | reverse complement strand
CCTCTCAGCCAGGTACTGTGAGACATGTACTTAAAATAGTCTGAGCGCCAGTCGTTGACAACTGGTGCAGCTCCATCAGCTTAAACGAAACTGTATGAACCAGTGTCTGTCAGTGTCCCTTCTGACTGGATTTTGTCTTCTCAGCATTATTTACGATAGGTCTGTATTCCTGTTGCTCTTGGTGTGTTTAAGGGTGGTGTTATCACACCCTCTCCCTTTCAGTACTGTTGGTACATTTTCTTGTAGTTGAAAGTTATTGGCCTCTTGTCTGTGGTGAGGCTAGAAGACATGGAAGGGAACTCTGTCTTTTTCAGGTTTTCCTGCTTACACTATGGGAATCAGATTGGAGATGGAGATTAGAACAGGTGACTCTTGATACTGTGACAGGTATTTAAGTATCCCTGATTTGACTCTTCCTTTGTTTTTTTTCCAGTGGAGAGTGTAGGGATCAGTGATGAGCTGAAGACAAAACTCAAAGATGTCCTAATCCAGGAACAGCAGTTCACCTTGGGAAGAATGTTGGGCAAGGGTAAGAACCAAAACTGAACAAGGCTTCACATTGAAAGTCCCACTTGTGTTACCTTTACTGCTGAGTAGGGAGAAGCAATTATAAGCAGCCTGCTTTCTCTCCTTCTGCTTGTAGGTGGCAATTTAAATGGAACTTTCCCTTCCACTGGGATGAAACATTTCAAAGGTTTAGCATAATTAAGAGGATATTGGCTAAGCCATTCCTATAATATGGCTCTACAGAGTCATGAACTGCAGTCCATGCTCAGCTTTCCAAAGTACTGTTGATTCACTGGTGTGTGAATTTTTTTCAGAGATTTAAACAAGGAATATTCAATTAAACTTCTGCTCTTTCTACTAACAAGGTGATACTATAGAATTCCTTCTATTTAAATAAGCATGCGTCAAATATTAAACGGGCTGAGACAATACAGAGACAGAGATGATCTACCTCAAACACTTCACCCCCTCAAAAAAGTTGATTCAGTTTCAGATATTCTCAACGTCTGGAGTGGTTTGACTCCAGATTTTAGTTTGGGCTCTTATAGAGGCACATTTGGAACAGGTACTGAATTTTGCTGACATTTGTCCTCATTAGTTCAGGTCCTTAGGAGCTCTTCTGATTCTGGATCTCCATCTGGATCTCCCACACAGGTGCTCTTAACATTTCTCTGAGGTTTTCAGGTCACGAGGGATGGCCATAGTAAAGGTGGGATGCTTCTCACTTAACTTTAGCTAAAACATTGGCCCAGAAGCTCTGTGTGAGAAGATGGTTTTGAATTTAGATTTCCCAAATGGCAGGCCACTGTGCTAACTGTTGAATCATCCTTCCCTACTTGTCAGGCTGAAGGCAATCTCTAGAAATAAGTGAAAACATGTAGTGATAAAGCCAATAACTAAAAGAGGAGCGTAAGTCAGGGGTCATAAGCAAAAGGAAGCTGAAGTGTTTGGCTTCCTTTTTCTTTATAAGACTAGCTTTATTGCAGTTTTATTTGACCCTTTCCCACTGGGAGCATTCCTCCGCTCCATCCCTCCCAGAACAAATGCGTTTCTTTCAGAGCAGGAACATGACCTTCCTGCAGAAGTGGCCTCAGAGGGCTTAACAATGCTAAGTAATTAAACACCTGTGTCATCTGTTTGTGAGTGTCAGCTCTTGGCCAGTTTCTGGGATCCTGCTTCAACCCTTCTGGGCTGTCCCCATGACAGGTAAAACACTGGAAATCAGCTGCAGTGAGGCCCCTGAGGATGGCCTTGGTGGGAGGATGCTAGCTGGCAGGATCTGGTCCATGTTGTCAGCCCCATTCCCCCAACCCCATGCTCAGCATACAGGTTATAAGATGGCATGACTGTGTTATCTTGGGCTCTGCTGACTCTGCAGCTGAGCAACAGCTCTATAATATGGAAGCAGTACAAAATGCCTTTGCTCCTTCCCATTTTCTTCTTTTGTGGTCAGATCCACTGCTCATGGTTATTGTGACATAAGCATGTGCCATACAGTAGTGAAGGACACTGTTGAAAAGCTAGTGGAAAGATAATACTTTTCGGGTAGGTGTCCTGAGTACCATATTTTGCTTCCTTCTTTGCAGTACCAGAATTCCTCATGCTAATGCATTTTGGGTGGGTTAAGCAGTTACAAAATTAGGGAGAGCAGATCTAGAGCCAGATCTAATGCAAAAAGGCTGTTATGCTGTGGTATAAAGCCACTTCAGGCTAAAATAATTTGAAGAGGGTTTGGCCAGTTGCATTTCCTCTTATCTCCCTTAGAGGACACACCAGGGTAAACACTTCCTCCTGTGAATTAGCATATCATGCACACACAAGTAGGTGTTCTATGTTTTGTCTGGTCAGCTGTGATTCATAGAAGTCATTCCCTGAGTTTTGAGAGATAAGGCCTGATTGTGTCTCAGATGGTTGAGGCCTGGCACCATTACTCAGCTCTGACAGCTGTCAGTACTGAGAGCTTCTTCAGCCAACCCATCCACTCACTGCTCCAGCTAATAGCTCCCTCTCTGACCAGACCCTCACTCAGATTCATCCCTCATGATACGGCTTCCCCAGAAACGTCTGTCTGGGATCACGGCTTATACTCTGACTCTGCATTGTCCATCTGGTAGAGGATTGCTTTCTTTCCCTCTTGTTTTCCTTTGCCTTCTGGACTGCCAGCACAGTGGCCTTTGTCTACTGGTAGTGCTACCTCTTCTAGGCACACGTATGCTGAAAGCTGCTGACTGGAACCACAGAATGAAAAATGAAGCTGGTAGCTGCATTTCTTATGGTTATTCAGCTTCTTTGCCGGTGACCCCTGGAATGAACCTGCCGTGAATCATACTTTCTTCACAAGAAGCTGTTCCCTCACTGCCTGCTCTGGTCATTTCGCAGGGGAGTTTGGGTCAGTTCGAGAAGCACTACTGAAGCTAGATGATGGCTCTTTCCAGAAAGTGGCAGTGAAGATGCTGAAAGGTAAGTGGGAGCAGGGCTACCTGAAGTACTTAAGAGAAGAGAGCTTGGAAAGATTAAATGCTATCTGTCCTTTTCTCCAGCAAACATCCCCTGACGTTCTTTACTCCTCTCTGAGCTTCCCACTCAGCCACTCTACCCATGTTGTCTTCCATCCCTTTCACGTCAGTCTTTTTGTAGTGGGAGCTGTATACCACCTTAGTTGCTTGTACAGCACCTAGCACGTGGTGAGTGCAAACAAAACCAAGTCATAGCTACAGCTTCTTCTGTGGATAGAAGATCTCGTTCAGTTGCTTGATTCAACACAATGCTACATCATGTGGCATAGACAGGTCTGCTTTGCCCTAATAATTCAGCAGTGAAAGACAGTATTCCTCCAAGAATATATCCTAGAATAAACGGAAGAGTATTTGGGCTGAATGCAGCAACAAACTAACTCATCTCAGTCAGTTTGAGTAAGTAGTCTAACTCCCTTCTGATCTATCATCTGATGAGTGTGCATAACAAGGGCAACTAACACATTCATCAGGCGGGAGTCTGTAACAAGAAAAGCAATTAATAGGTAGGTATAAGTCAAAGTAACTATGTGCATATAGGTATGTATATATATGTTAACCTATATTATTTCACCCCTGTTGCCTGTAAGGCAAAAATTAACTGTGACTGACTTAAAGCAGAATCACATTCGCTTATCTCTGGAGCTGAGTTTGGCTGCCACAGAATACCAGTTTGTACTAAATACACCAATGCTACATTAGTGTAAGTTCCATCATTTTCTCCAGCTTCAACAATAATCCTAATCAGTTTGCAAGCTGTTTTGTGTAGTCAGGCTGTCTACCTTCAGGCATCTAACTTGGGAACTGTCACCCTCCAGAGGCACCTTCCTTTCTCCATTGACTGTAAGAAGGGAATCTACTTTTGTCTTCTGAATCATACTTAAATTACTTGCACAAAGCAGATAACGTGAATACTCCCCCACAGGTCTAAGTCTGATCTTGCAGCAGGACTGGAGGACTCCCGCTAAATTCAGCAGCAGCAGTGGGGGAAGGTAGTCCACTGGGCTAATTCTTGATTATATTGATATACTTCCATAAATCTGGAGTGATAGCAATGAGAAATAATTTATTCCAAATTTATGCTTGTGTGTGTCACTGCTGAATTTGGTCCAAGCTCTCCAGTAGCGTGGTTATTTAAGGAATCTTAGCTCTAGCACCTTAGAAGACTCAATCATGCTAAAAGACGCAAAAGGTAAAAGCGTTGATCTTTCATGCCATCCTTATCAGAGATGGATTGGGGTCTGCCATGCCAGCCAGGGGCTCCAGCCCATCTCCTCAGTTTCAACATTTTCTTTAATTTTGAGTGACGTCTGCTGTCCCCAACATTGTAGTTTAGGTCCTTTTAGTTAATTAATTCTTACACCTTTAACCAGCACATGATTTCCATGGCTTCCAATGAAAGTTGTTACTGAGAAAAGAGCTGCTAATCAGCAGGTCTTCACTCTGCCAAGAGTCAATTTGCCAGATGTCCCTGATGTGTGCTTACTGCCATCCATCCCAGGAGGAAGTGTCAGGCTCTGCTTTGTTGTAAATTGGCTCATCTAGCTGTTAGGTCTGCGAGGATGTGCTGTGCCACAAAGAACAAGCTTCTGATAACCATTATCTGTAAAGTCCCTTGGAGCCATGCACAAAGGAGGAAAACTTACAGTCACTTTTTCCAGCGGACATCTTCACCTCAACTGACATTGAGGAGTTCCTGCGAGAGGCTGCATGTATGAAGGAGTTTGACCACCCGCATGTCACTAAACTGATTGGTAAGCTAGCACTGCTGCTTGTGGTGCCACAGAGCACCTCCCTGTCCTGCACAATCCCACACAGCCTCACATACTCACCCCCACTGCTGTCCAACAGCAGTGCTAGTGCAGCCACCTCTGTGCTACCTGGAGTCCTGCATGTATCAGCATTGCTCCTTCCCAGGCCTAGAGAGAGTTGAGGTGTGTGTAAGTGCTCACAACAGTTGCCCTCATTCACTGGCAATAAGTGTCTCTTACTTAAGCCATTTCTTTGGTTCTGGCAAATACTACAGAGAGTTTGGCTGGCTGAGATACATCTGAACTGCCATGAAATGTGGACGGGTGGGTTGGTAGACAAATAGAGGGAGGGGAGATTGTGCCTTTCCGAAATACTGGGTAAGAAGCAAGACATTAGTGGGTGGGCACTATGGAACATGGGCAATTTCCAGAATGTGGAGATTGTTCTGCAGACCCTGGGGTTTGGGGCTGTCTGGTCTGGAGGGATCCTAGAAGCATTTATAGCCAGTCCTGCAAGGAGAGCTGAGAGCCACTGGGCACTTAGTACTGCCTCTGAAGTAAACAGGGTTAGAGGTATCTTAACACCTCCTGGCATGAAAACATACAAAGGAGCTTGGAGCATGGAACCGACCCATCAAAACTGCACATTTTCTTCCAAATTTGTAAGAGAAAGGCACAGCAGCCTGTAAGATTCCCCTTGGAACTGATCTGTTTGCTAAAACCCCTTTGCTGTGTGTGTCCTCGTTAGGAGTCAGTCTGCGGAGCCGTCCCAAGGGCCGTCTCCCAATTCCCATGGTGATCCTGCCCTTCATGAAGCATGGAGACCTTCATGCTTTTCTGCTGATGTCACGGATTGGGGAAAACCCTTTTGTAAGTCTGTCTTACTGTAGAATTCCTTCTGGGAGGGTATGGATTTTCAGGGAATGTACTCAGATCAGTTCAGGGTTGGTCTCTCAAAGGCATTGGCAGATGACCAGATTTTGGTAGCAGACGAAGTTGTGGGATGTGATGTTGAAGTGTTGAAGTATTTAACTGCATGCATGTTGAGGACCAACTCCTCCATTCCATCCCCTCCCTATATCCCACGTCCCTGCTCAGTAATCTAGCAGCAAATCTTTCAGTTTTGCCATACATGCTTGAAAGCTTCCAGGAACAGAACTTAAACTGTTACTTCTTTCAGAACTTGCCTGTTCAAACACTCCTCAAGTTCATGATTGACATTGCCAGCGGGATGGAGTACTTGAGCTCAAAAAATTTCATACACAGGGACCTTGCAGCTCGGAACTGCATGTAAGTGACCCATGAGTCTTTAAAGAAAAGAAAGACCAGAGCGCGTGAGAGAGGGATGAGAAACCTTTCACGTGACAGAAGTGGGGAGGGATCCTGTCCAAGGATGCTGGTCCTTGCGTTTAAGTAACAATAAGAATAGGGGAGCCATGGCCATGGGGGTGGGGGCGTGTGGTGGTGGTGGTAGTGCTGGGGGCAGGGAGCAACTCCTAATGTCCCACTGAGCTTCCAAATCAACCCTATTTATAAGGAACACATCATTTGTGTGCACATATATTTTCATAGGGTTGATTACAATATGTGTTTGTAATTAGTCACTCTAATGGCTGTGTGTCATCATGGGCTATTTGTTCCACAATATAATGTAACCAACAGGAGAGAATGGGTTTGGCTGTGTTAGGAGAAAGGAACTTTCATTGTAGCCTGAAACCTGTATTTCTTATATCTATTTTGAGGACCTGATTATCACAATATAAGAAATGTAGAATTTCCCTGAAAGCTTGTGAAGAATGGCTTATGTGGATTCACCTTTAGAAATAATTGCATGGTGAACACACTGTATGATCCCACATTGCTGTTCTTGTCCCCAAACTGCCTTGCCTGCTTTGAAGGGAAGAAAAGTCCTTTTTTTGTCCTTCCCCCTCTGCTTCTTCCCTGAGAACGGAGTAGGAAACAACTCATTCTGGCAGACAGAACTCTGCCTCTGAACAAAACCACAACAAGCAGTAAAATCCGCAATGAGACACAGATTTCCAAAGGCATTTGAATGTCCAGATGTACAGACGGGAGCCTGATAGCCATAATGAAAAATGATGGGTTAGCTTGCTTTGACATTTATGAGAAACGCATACTGATTTCCTATTTTTAAACATTTAAAAAAATACAGACCTCCTTCAGAGGAAGCTGAATGCCTATTTCATCATATGTTCTGGGAAAAGCAGGGAGTCCTTTATGAGAGCTGAGAGCATGAAGTCTTTTTGGGCTTTACTTGCACTGTCTACCAACATGTCTAGGTTTAAGTGGGTGACAGAGCAATTCAGATCATTAACCAGGCCTGGAGAGAAGATCTTGCAGATCTAGTTTGAGCAGTTGTAATAGACAGTCTAGGCAAGCGCCTATGTTTTTTGATTGCCTATACAGAGTCTAGGCCTTAGTGGTAGCAGCGAGCACTACAGATGTCCTCTGTTAATCTTGGAAACTACAGAAAGTATCTGACTTCACTTTGGCTGTCTGAGCATGGCCATTTCCTTACTTCCTTAGTCCTAATTATCTCCCTGTTAGTCTCAAGGAACTGATTTGGGACCACTAAACTATTTCACATTGGTCGTCAAGTAGATGAAGTCATTATCCTTCTGGGCAATACTTGGTGAACTATATACCTCAGTTCCCTGGCCAGACAGGGACATACCTCTTTTTTGCCTGAGGTAGCCAGTAAATGCTTTTCTCAGTCATTAAAACTTTCCCTTAGGTTGGATGAGAACATGAACGTGAGTGTTGCAGACTTCGGGCTTTCTAAGAAAATCTACAGTGGAGACTACTACCGTCAGGGCTGTGCCTCCAAGCTGCCAGTGAAGTGGCTTGCTCTGGAAAGTCTGGCGGATAATCTGTACACAACACACAGTGATGTGGTGAGTGTTGCTTTGGTGCATTTGGGGACCACCTGTATTCCCGCTGAAGTGGAGGAATGCTTCTGTATTAATTGAGGGTGGGAAAAGGCCCTCATGATCGGAAAGGGAGTTTGCCTTGTGTTAGAGGGACAGTGCCACCTCTGCCTTGGGTGCTTTCAGAACTCAAGACTAAAGATGTCTATGAGTAGTTTAGGGCAAAAGATGTGAACCCTTTTCCTCTTGTCCTTTGGTCATTCGTTCTTCAGTGCTTATCCCCATCCCCTCCTTCACCTTTCCCCTTCTCCTCCTTTTCCTCTCTCTTTATGCAGTCTCTTCTTTCTTACTCTTATTCTTTTTCGTTTCTCTTCTGCATGACAATTTGAAGGTGACATTTGAAATTCACATAAGCCACACACTCATGTACAAATGCAGCAATGGTACTGCATCCTACAGAAGGCATTGGTGGAACTTCGTAGACTCTGAATATATCAGTGCTTAGACACTCCTCCCCATAACTTCGCCTTTGGAGAGTGAGGCTAAACCCATTCATCTGAAATTTTTGCTTCCTTTCCCTTTGTTTTTTTTCTTCTGATACCTTCTCCCCTCTTCCTTGCTGCCTTTTGATCTGGTTTCACACTAGTTTCATCCTTCAGACCTGTGGACTTGCCTTCCCAGTTATCCATGTCACAGTGTCCCTGAAGAGATCACCAAGAGTGCCTTCTAACTCGGCTGCTGTGTTGCCCAGTGATGGCTGCAACCACTGTAGACAGTGCTTAGTGAGTGGTGATCGCTAGTTCAGCCAGTTTACAATAGACACTGGGCAGGGTTTTGCTTATGAAAATCATAATTTTGTGCACCTAACAAACCTTGCAGTTTAGATTTAAATGTACAAGTATGACTGTTGCAATGCAGAGCACAAATGAATGTGACCCCTAAGTGGTTTGTTCCTTGCCCTGCTTTATTGGCTAAACTCTGCTTTCATTTGTGCCTGTACATTTCCAGTGACCCAGAATCTGGCTCAATGAATTAAGCAGCTGATTTGTGAGCCCCAACCCAAAATCTTCATGTAGCTGGGAACCACAAAACTGATACTGCATGCCTTAAAGAACCATGAGTAGGAGATGCTTGGGAGAGGTCTGTAGGTGGAAGACAGCAGTAGCTCCCAAATCTTCCCCTGCTCCACTGCAGGATGGGGCTGAGCTGGGCCTTCAGCTGTCTCCAAACATGATGTGTCAGCATCAGCTGGGTCATTTCTTTGTTTTCTAGCTAGAGTTTGGATAGTCCTCACATCACTGCTACTCACATGACATTACCCCGGGCTGGGAGGGTCAGCACAGTCTGGGCATGCTGAAACCCCACCCCACCAAGCAGGGAACTGTCTGTTCACTTGTTCTGTGTGCTGTTCCCTTTCAGTGGGCATTTGGGGTGACCATGTGGGAGATTGTGACCCGAGGGCAAACCCCTTATGCTGGCATTGAGAATGCAGAAATCTACAACTACCTCATCAGTGGGAACAGGCTGAAGCAGCCGCCGGAGTGCCTGGAAGATGTGTGAGTACTTCCTCACCCTGCTGACATATGGTTCCTTGAGAAGTTTGGCTCGCTGGAAGGAAACGGGGGCAGCTGGCTGGAGCGCTGGTCTGAATCTATTCACTTTCCAGTACACAGAGGCATTCACTAGAAAGTCTCTGGGTTAGCTACCAGATACTCTTTGCTGGCACAGGTTTCTGGAACCTGTGGTAGCTACACAAGCAGCTAACTTGGCTCAAGGGTTTGAACAGTGTCAACATTAGAAGCTCTTGGCTTTGTGGAAACTGTAACTGTGTTTCCAGAAACTCACTGCTCCCTACCTTCTCAGGCCAGCATGTGAGAAAAGGGATGAGTTTCATGGCACACCCTGAAGGTTGAACAAAAACACAATGTCGCAAGACTATGAGAAAACTGGATTGCAGAGGCAGTGGCTTGCGTGTGTCTTTCAAAGCTGGGCCCAGTTTTCAAAATTGGATCTACTACTCTCATAGAAATAGCAGGGTGAAAGAGAAGAGGGGAGATGGGAGGATCTAAGGTTCTGTAGATTGGTGTCCCACCTTAAATTATAGGTGGAAACAAAACCAGGGCAGTCTTGCAGATGTTGGTTTCAGGCATTTTCAGACTTGTAGGAAGGACTTGGGTAACCCCCAGAGGAGCAGGCAGCCACATGCTGCAGCCTGTGCTCCTGCCTTAGTCCTGCGGCCAAGGGACCATTCGTGGCCAGCAGCTTACGTGAAATGTGTGCTCAGGAACCGTTGCTCCACGGGTGGTGGCTGCAGTAAGTCTCCTAGAGTCAACACACGGGGCTGAGGTCCCCCAGGGAGTGTCACCATAACTTCTCCCAGGGCAAAAGCTTGCCGAGTCCAGACAAGGTGAAATCATTTCACTGAGTGCCCAAGCAAGTCTCTCTTCTCTGTGTCCTGCCCAAAGCAAGACATAACTATGAGCACTGACTTTAGTGGCCTTTTCAAGCCATTCCTTTTGTGTAAAATGGACAACATGAAGTCCTCTTTCCTTCCTCTTTCCTCCTGCTCTGATGGTGGATTATTTCATGTGCTTTCCTTTCTCCAGCCTTTTTTCCACATAGGGAATAATCTGTACTCTTTCTGTTAAAAGCTGTACCCTTTTATCTTCTCAGCAGTTCATTTTAACTGTTCCTGAGTTTAAATGAAAACAACATTATGCTACTGCTTAAATTCATTATATGTCTGCATCTTGACTGCTGTGAGTAGTTTTGGTTCCAAGTTCTGGAGCTTATGGCCATAGGATGTTATAGATACCAAAAGTAGAGAAGAGATTCAAAAAGCTGCAAGGCATTGAAGAAAAATCCATCAAAAACTACTAAAAAGGTACAAACTCCATTTCAAGAGGCCCTTGAGCTACAGGTTATTGAGACCTGAGAGAATATACCAGAAAGATCTCATTATATGCTCACCCTCAGGTTATGTGCTTTCTCCCGACATCTACTACTGGCCACTGTCAGAGGCTGGGTGCTGGGGCAAGTGGACTTTCGGGCTGATTCAGTACAGCCAGTAGTTTTATACCTTTCTTTCAAATGAATTTCTGCTTTTTGCCAGTGAGGGTAAAAGAAAGTATTTAATTTGGTGCCACAGAATAGGAAGTTTCTATTTTTTCTGGAGCATTTAGAGTCGTTTCTACCGTTTGTGAGGGATGTAAATCAGGATTAAGACAACTGAACCATAGAAGCTTTCTGTAAAACTAGTGTGAGATCAAAAAGAGTCTTGTAAAGCTGATAGCAAGCAAGGGACACAAAAAGTAAAATAAAAGCCGTCATGAAATGCTTTATTTCCCAGTAAAGGCCATATCAGATTTTTTCCATTTACAAGTTTAACTGAGGTTCATTTGTGTGCGGTGTTTTTCAGTGCCAGTACTGTGCTTTGTTCCTGTTCCCTGCAGAACTGGCAACAATAACGCCACAGGAATGCAGCTGCCAGTCTTGTGGGTGATGCACAAAGAGGAGGAGGACAATGGCTCTGGCCACACTCCAGCCCAGTGGGCTCCGGCGGGAGGCCTGGCCGGCGGGAGGCCAGCCAGCGCAGGCGCTGAGCTGCAAAGGCGGCCGCAGGAGAGATCTCCTTGCCCCTTGCCTGAGCACAGGCCATTGGAGCCAGCGATGTCTCCTCACGCTGGCCCTCGGGCAACCAGAGCTGAGGTAGCTGGCATTTGACTGCAAGAGAAACGCTGCAGGATGGGACTTGAGGCTGGTAATGGCACTGAACACATCTTCTGCATAGGGGTGGTGCCTTTGTAGTAGAAAGGCCATTTTAGCATCCCTCTTCCAGCAGTGAAGCTGTTGTCTGTTCCTCCACAGCCCTCTAAACAAACCCACTGTGCCTTTTTCCAGTGCTGCAGGCAACCTGTCGGGCAGCAACAGTGGCACACCTCCATTACGCCGGGAGCGCGGAGTTAACACGGTGTGAAAAAAGAATATTCTGGAAATAACTTGCACCTCCCACAGTTTGATCTCTGTTTTCTTTCTTCCTGTGTTTTATCTGCTCTTGAACTAGAATTTGGAGGGATGGCTTCAGCCACAGCAGAGGTTGTTGGGATGCTTTTTGTGAATAAATTCAAAAGCTATTACTAAGTGGTGTCACACCCGTGGTTCTATTTGAGCTCTCCAGAGACAGTGGAATGAGGTTTTTACCAAGAAGTTCAGCATCCTTTGACAGGGTTTTTGGGCTTTTTGGTACTGTCTAAATAATTATTTTGACGAAAATGAGAATGCCTTTGAAAATGGGAAGGAACAAGGAATTAGACCCATGATGGCTGCCCACGTGCTGCCACCTGTGCAAGGCCAAAGCCGATAGGTTTTGGGAAAAGTGTCTGTGCTTTTTAAGCTGCGCTGCGCAGAGCCCCTGTTCAGAGATGCAGGGGGTGGCTGCTCTGCTTCTCAGTGCTCTTGTCTCCCTCTATTTTACAGCTATGATCTTATGTGCAGATGTTGGCACCCTGAGCCCAAGCTACGCCCCAGCTTTGGAGTGCTCCGGTCCCAGCTGGAAATGATTCGGGGGAGGATGTCCACACTCTCTTCCAGTCAAGATCCTCTCTATGTCAACATTGGGAAAGACAAAGAGGTGTCTGCAAGTGACCCTGTCCTGCACGCTTCCTTTGCAAACACAGACAGTGAAGAGATCATTGCTGGGGCAGCTGCTGCTGTCACAAGTGACTATCGCTACATCATGAGCCCCTTGTGCCTTGGAGATGGTGCCGAGGGTGAAAGGCATCCTGATGAGCAGGAAGGGGAGGACAAAAGCCTTCTGTATGAGCTGGAGACAGAAGGAGAGAAAAGTTGTTAGCCTGTACATAGCAGTGACACTCTGCTTCCCTGGGATGTGTGCAGCCGAGGTGCCGTGTTGCCTGGGGCTCTGATGCCGGATCTGGAATGGCTTTGAACAGCACTGGCCAGAGCTCTTGGGCAGCTTTTGTAGCTTTCACCACCTGTGTGGGCTGCAGTGGCAGACGGCTTGGAAGGACCTCAACCCCGACAACTCCTTGGATTTGGGGGAGGGGGGCAGTAGGGTTACAGGTTGATCGCATCCCGCTGAAAGGAGTTCAAAGCTAAGGCGGACAGAGTCTATGCTCTGCTCATTCTCACCGACTGCTGGAGCAGAGCTGAATACCCCTTCTGTTCAGTCAGTGCTCGCTCTTGTGTAGATGTTGTCTTCGATCCTGGCTGCGTGACTTTGGGACTGGTACCTCTGAAAACACTGTCATTCAGGACAAGAGGGCAAAATTCCCCTTGCGTTCACTCAGTACTGCCTAGACTTGTTGCCTACCTCAGTGGTTCTCAAACCGATCAGCGATCTGCTTCTACCCAGCACTGAATTTGAACACCTGGCTTATTTCATGCAGTGACGCTTGCTGCTGGGGCTCTTTTAAGAGTTTCAGACGTTTTGGTGAGCGATGAAATTAGAAAAAATGAAAATCCAGCATCCCTCTTCACCCCACATACCTCTTTTATGTCTTTCTTCTGTTTGATGCCAATTCAGGCCTGACCAGAGTTGCAGCTGGCATTAAAATGTGAAGGGAGGGAGAGCAGCTGGCATGTGTGAGGACAGAATCTAACTTCAAAGGGATGGAAAGGAAACAGTGTAGAGAGGACTTAACAGCAGTATGGGGAAACAGTGCTAATTAATGCTAAGTGCTGCCCTCCAGGAGAGGAAGGACACAGCTTAGATACAGAATAGCAGACTTGCTTCAGTTTCAGCGGGAGCAGGATTCAGCATTTGGTTTAAAATAGGATTCATTTAATCTTTCTTTTTAACAGTCCTATGACTTTTTCAAATAACCAAGTGCTGTAAGCTGCTGTAGCTGCTGTAGTGAAGGTGTGAAATCGGTTTTGGGAAGGTGTGTGTGTTGGGGGGAAGGGATCAACTGGGAGATCTCTTTCTGAAGAGAGAGTCCTCATGACAAAAAAGCTTGAGAACCACTGGCCTTCCTATTTAGGAGGTCTTCTGGCACGCTGTAAAAGCCACATCAGAACATAGACTAGTATCAGTGCAGCCTTCCAGACAGAGCAAAATGAATGGTTTTGCTCTTCGGGTTTTGTTTTGTTTCCCAATCAGCATGTCTGACTCACTATAACTGCAAGTGCTTGTGTGGTTTTTAATAATTTAATATTTTACTGTAAATCAGCATTTGTTTTGTGCAGTGGTTCCCAGCAAGGAAGTGCAGTTACATCTTACTCTACTTATCCTAAATATTTGCTAGATCTTAATTTCTTTTATTTCCAGTGTGCTGAAAACTCGGCAGTATCACAAGGCTTAGGATTCCACATTGCTCTTCCTCAGAAACGAATACCACAAATGTCATCATTTGCTGAGTTGGCAAAGGTGGAACCAATAAGTCAAATGAGATTGCAGACTTGGTATCAGAACACTCCAACCCACTTCAATACCCAGTATTTGCCTATTGTAAGGTTTGGGGCTTACTACAAAATTCAGGTCCAGTTTCAGCCCTTAGTGAGAATACTTCCTAGGGAAGGGGAATTTCAGCCTGGGGCTTGGGCATGGGTCTTTTCTGTGAAATTTCCTACTGAACAGCGATGTCCTACAGATGTCTCAAGAAGTTCAGTACAGTTTCTCAGTCACAGATACAAACTGCACCATCTTATACCTCAGGTGGTACAGGGGTTTCTCTTCATTTAGCTGGAATGCTGTAAATGCAGGTGAGAAGATAACACCTAACAAAGGGTAACAAAAACCTGTGCGGTGCACGTTTGCAGTGAGGGCAGAAGGCTATGCTCCTTGCAGCTGCCTGGGAAGCGCAGATGTACATATAGACTCTAACTTTGGGAAGCATGTCTTTAGTTTTTATGCATTTTTTAATAATAAAACATGTACTGTGTCTGAGTCCCAGCCTCTTATCTGTGGCAGAGTTTGTGATGATGCTCACTTACTGGGTGGGATCATAGCAAATCTGTCAGCCCCAGCTAAAAGCCGTCCTTCTCCCTTCACCAAGCACAGTTAAGCTACTTCTTGGAGGCATAGAACATGTTTGGCCTTGCCAGATGGCAGTTACTCTGCATTGCTCCAGCCTTGAGACTGAAGGCCGAAATCTGATGGGCACGGGCTGGTGGTTCCACAAAGAGATGGGCTCTGCGGCCATCGCTGTGCGGGAGCCTGGGGAGAAGCCCGTACTGGGACGTGCTGCATCCTACCTGCAAATGCAAAACCTCTGCATCACTTCCTCCCTGAAAACTGTCGCCTGCACCCGTTCGACTACTGGCACTGCTCTTTGTGGAAGAGGGGTTTGGAGGCGGTGGGTAAAATTCAGCTGCTGAGTCAAATGTTCCAAGTGCAACATAAAAGAGCCCCTGGATTTGCAGCTCGCAGAGAAGAAAAGGTATCCCTCACACTTTTATTCTTCATCAGCAAACAGCGCGTTGCACGCCCTCTGCCTGCCAGCTCACACAGAGAGGAAGAGTGATGGTAAACGGTAGGAGCACTCACCCCCCATCTGCAATGCAGGAAAAATGACTTGGGAAGCACGAAGTGGCTGATTTAGTTAATATTTTAACATTCCATTGCCCAGTGATGTCCCTTGGATCTGGTTCAAATGATGATTTAATCCGTTTGCACGCAAGCCTGGTCAGACCAGGTACAAATGAGGCTGTGTTGTGGGTGGGAGAAGCGACACCGGAAGAAGAGCTAGTGAGAAGAGGGAGGGAAGGAGATTTGAAAATGGGGACAGATGGGACGAGCTGTGAAGACAGCAAACGAGGGAGTCGGAAAGCAGGGATGGGGAATGTTATATATGAAATCCCAGAACAGAGAAGGCATTGCCCCAGCTGGGACCAGGCAGGGGTCTGAGGTGGGGGCTGGCTTTGTGTTTTGGTAAAGAATGAGATGCTCTGGTCCAACCTGGCCGCCCTGCAGTGTGTTGCTCTTAAATCATGAAGAGGCTGTATGCAGCTGGCCTGGCTCTGCATCCACTCAATGACAGCGCTGTGACACTGACCCCAGGGAAGCTTTAGCCTAACAGTTCTGATTTAGGCACCAGTCTGGCACACTGGTTTCCTAACTAAACCAAACGTTCCCCGTATAACCACCCTTTTTTCCCACCACCCCAGTACAACAATGCAGTCCCTCCTATCTTCCCAAGCAGCAGCCCTTGCCCCATCCCCTGCGGTGGGACAGCCGAGGGGCGCTGCACATTCCTGCTGAAGCAACTTCTGTCCCACACTGGTAAGCCTGACCACACTCCTCCTCTGTCCACATCTCCCTGAGGATAGGACAGGGTCTCTTCCTTTCTAACACAGGCTCAAGCCACTCAGGGCAGTTACCAGCTCAGTTGTGAGGCAGCGTGACCCCAAGTGTCTCACAAGGGCATGGCAGAAGCTCACAGCACCATCTGTGTTGCATAGGGGTAGTTAATGCACGAGGAGAGATGCCCCCGTCAGCTCTGGTGCCAGGGCTGACTGATAACACCCTAGACTGTGGGCTGCGTTGGCAGCTCAGCCTGCAGATACAGGGATGCTCCAGCCTGATCCGACACCTGCACAGTGTGGGGAATAGCATGCTCAGGGCTGACAGCTCAGCAGATGCCTGCAGTGCGTGGATATACCTCGGAGCTAATGCACAGCTACCCTGGGACCTGCCACCTTCCTTCTTGACCTGTTTGGAGGGAAGTCTTGCAGTCCTGACTCAGTAAAAACACTCCCTGAAGTCAAATGCAATTAATTTTGAGTAAAAGTTTGAGTCTGGCTGACCAGAGAAAGGAACAATATTTGCACATAGGTATTTTCCTGATTTACATTCTGGTTTGCTGGCAGTATTCATTCTCCCTTGATGCTCAAGAGCCACCAGCTTTTGCAAATTCTTGTGTTTTTTACCAGGGATTTCTGTGAGGGACCCTTGTACACAGTCCTAATTTTATACTGATTTGTTATTTAACACCCATTATGCTCCCTTAAAATAGCAAGTTGTTCTACAAACTCTCAGAGCGAAGGAAGCCTGGTTTCCTGTGGATCTGCATCCCACAGGTGATTGCAAGCCCCCGGTGAAGCTTGCCCCTAGCCAGGGTACTTAGAAGAGCTTTCCCCTTGGAGTCTCTAGTGTCCAATACGAAGTCACTGAATTTCCATCTGCGGTGAAGGTACCGATGTGGCACTAATAGGGTCTGCCACACACAGCCTGTTTTCAGAAAACTTGTAGGAACTTAATTATCCTTCAGACCTCAATCTTGCCATCACATTTGGCTGAGATGAAGCAGTGGATTGAAAAGCTATTAGGGCCAACACGTGCAGCTGGTGATCAGAAAGCCTTGTTACCATGGGAAACAGAGCTAAAAATCAATTACTTAGTCCAAGAACAGAAAAGACTGATGGACATGGTTTTTGATTGCATTTGCTCTGTCATATAAAAGGAACTCGGCGTCAGTATGAATCAGACCGCAGTCACTGCACTGAGGTCTAGTGACAAAACAAAGATGATCGACTCCTCACTTACTAATTACTCCATGAATCCTCCAGCTTGAGGCACGCCAAGCCAATTCATTCCTAAATGCGGGTAGGCTGGGGAAACGGAACATCTTTTGGTCATGTTGACAATAGCACCAAAATTAGGAGCTGGGTATTTCAGCGGCACGGTTGCTGGCTCCCACCGAGCCCAGCTTTCCAGGCCGGTGCTCTGATGAGCCACCAGCCGCAGCTTGGGAAGTATCTAAACAGCTTTTGCTTCCTCCAGTTTCTTTTCACTGGCTTAAAATAGAACTGAAAGAAACGTTTGACCTCAGGAAATGGACAGCACTTGTTGATTTAAGCTTATTGAGTTCAGTAGGGATTTAACGGGACCAGAGTAGTTTCCAGAAGAGTCTTTACAGGAGCTGGCTCTTGCCAGCCTGCTGTGTGAAAGAGCAGGAATTCGTGAAGAGGAAGGAGGGTTTGCATGCATAAACGATCTAATTGGGAATATAAGATATTGCACTACATGCTGATAAACACATTGCCAGTAAAGGTGACAAGAAGGGGGAGCTGAGAGAAACAGTGAGGCGTTGGAGAGAAGCACGCTCTGTACACTGCAACATGGCAATTAGTGCAGCAAATTCAGAAGGTCACTGCTTTCCTAGTTAATACATAAGACAATGATCCTGGCTGCTACCCTGTCATTACCTGAGCTGCGTGGGAGACTGCTGCTGCCTCTTTACTGCTGCTCCACCAATGAAAGCCTCTGCAACAGCCACTTTTGCTTGTGCGACACGGGTGTTAGCGGGAGCAGAGAGCCCTTTGGCACTCGCTGCTGCCTCACCTTGTTTCTTCTTATGAAATTACCTTAAAAGAAGCTAAAAAAAACAAGGTTCACATTGCTAGACAATGTAAAGCAGCATGCCTCCACTAACATCAGGTAAGGTTCAGGCCTAATTAACACATTTCCTGGTATTATTTGTCTACATTATCCTCCTTTTGCACAAAGATGCACAAAGAGAAACAGGAGCAGAAATATTTTGCAGGCTTGTGGCTGGGCATACGAGGAGAGAGTGAGCTTTAACAGCCTTTTGGTGCCCCTGAACCTTGTACCCGAGCTGCAGGGTGTAAGTAAGGCAAAGGAAGATGCAGACTTGGGGGTTACGCAGGGGACCCAAACTGCAACTGGGAATGAAGCAGGCACTTAGCTGTTGCCAGAACCCCTGGTACCAAAAAAACCTGTGTCAAATCCCAACTTCAAGGCTTGCCATTTGCTCAACAGACAGCTGGGGCAGTTTAAGACCCATCTCCCCAGTATTTGTTTGCTCCCCCTCTGCTGGAATTGAGGACCCCAGCAGCCAGGGCTGGCAGTGCCGGCACTGCTGAAGGTAGAGAAGACAGCAGATGATGCACAGAAAAGGATGAAGCACCGGCACATGTTTCTACCAGCACTGCTGTGGGGGTGGAAATCTCCGGCAGAGCAAACAGCCGGTGACTTCTCACACTCCCCCTCCCCGCCCCGTCTGATTCACTGCAGCTTGTCTGCCAACACTCGCAATTACGCCAATGCACTTTTCATTGAAGCTGATACGCTGGGCTGCACCTGAGGCAACGATTGGGCTCCCTACATGCAATATTTCCCATGTTTTCCACCTATTGATGAAATCTCTCTGGGTCACCACTGAAATTGCTCAGGGCTACTGCCCTGCCAGCAGGCCAACTTTTTCTGCAGGCATCATCAGGCAAGGATCCAAATGAGAGGAGCTGAACCTATTTATAGCAGAAAATAACATGGCTCGATATTTCTCCTTTTCCTCTCTTAATATACTCCAGCAAATATTGCCAGTCTGCTGAGCTTTGTCATGGTGTGGGTAGGGGGCCGCAATGTTGTAATTGAAGACAACAGTTGGCCCACGGAGGCTTTATTTGGGGATTTATGCTCTTGCATTCAACCATTGTTGTCTTGGTGGAGCAGACTTATCCCAGAGGCCTCCTGCACCACGGGCCTGAACTGCCCTTTGCTGCTACTGGTGTAAATCAGTGAGAAAGACACCAAGATCATCGGAGGTTGGTTCCCTGGCATGAAAATAACACAACTGAGAGAAGTACATAGTTTGTAATCTGGAAATGCACCCAGCCTGCCTTTATACCATGCCCTGACCTCTCCTGGGTGAAGATGATTCGCTGGGATGACGTCGGTTTTCCTCCTTGTGCCTGTTCAGCTGAAGCAGTTATTTAGCGCCGCTGAGCCCCGATCCTGATCCCACAGCACGGGCAATGTGCAGCAGTTCACGGAAGTCCATGGGATGATGCCGTCACAAGGCTGGCAGGAGTTCAACATCGTGCTTTACAGCTTGCCTGTTTCTAGACTAATTTCTGTTGGCATCAGAAATCTGTGAATGTAGAAAACCTGCACTTGCCTTCATTCCAGGAAGGCTCTAAACTTTCATGAGAAAAAATTAATGGATTTAGTTTCTCAGTAAACATCTTACAAATGCTCTGGGCAACAGAGCGTCACTGACAGTGACAAATAAAGAAATGGCAAATAAAGAAAAAGATGTTCTTAGCTCAATATTAGTGCGAACGGGTGTAAAATCCTGAAGAAGATGAGGCTTTCTGTGGTCTTCCCATGCATTAGCAGGGTGAGGTCTATCTCTCTCTCCCCCACAACTCTCTTTTCCTGGACCTGCTATCACAGGTGGAAGCAAGGTACTGCCTTGTTTTCTTCAGGTATGGTGGGAGGGCACAACATACCCTTCCCTTGGTGCAGATGAACCCACAGACAATGGCAACTCTCCAGTTTCTTCCCACTTCAGCTTTTGCTTGCAGGGAAGATGCTGGAAACAGGAGCTGAGCTGGCTGTGCAGGCGTTGGTGGTGGGATCCCTCCTGAGGTGCACAGAAAAGCCCCAGGGCAGCCTGAAGTGGGCAAAGTTTTACCCTGAGGATGTTTGGGATCAAATTCAGTTTTGGCCCCTCAGGGCCGGCAGCAGAGGGCCAGCCACAGAGGGCCAGCCAGGGAGCCAGGGTCCGCTGCTTCAGCAGAGAGCCAGGAAAGCTCAGAGAGGGCAGCGGTGGGATAATGTGCACGTGGGGGCGTTTTGTCCTCTGTGGCGCAACGTCTGTGTCTCTCAGAAACGCCGGCCTCCTCTCCTCCAGCAGGAATCGGAGCTGCTGTAGGGACTCAGCTGACAGCAGACTTTGCCCTGGTTTTTAAGATCCCTCACATTTTATTGTTTACTTTCCTCAGAAATGCGCCCATAAAGGCGGTTGAACATGGGCCCTTCAGAAAGCTGAAGACATTCATTTAACAACCTGCAGGTCTATAGGGGAAACCCTTCACGATTCGCCAGAAGGTCCTGTTTCCCCCGCACCTCTCCTTCCAGTCTGCCCTCCTGCCCACCCGGCCACGAAATCTTATTTTGCATCCTGAAAATGCAATTTCAATACCTCCCCTCAGCCACATTCTCCTTCACGTCCCTGCCCTGACTCGGGTAGAGAGCCGCCATCCTGCCTGGCTTGGGGCAGCCCCAGCACCGACAGCAGCCCCTGAGCCCCAGCAGCTTTTCCACCTGCAAGGATGTTGCACATGCCCAGCTGGATCCTTTGCTTTGCCGACCAATTCAAGACCTTCGCCACCATGCCACTGAACTGTCCTGGGGATCTGGGGCAGCAGGCACGCTCCCCTGGCCAGCCTCAGCGCTCTACTCTGCTTAGTGGTCTTGCTGGTGAACTGTGAAGAGTAATCCCGCTTATATTTCTGAATATATAATTTAACATGATTCAGCTGTTGAGAGGGAGCAGCAGATTGCTGAGCAAGAGAAAATTCTGGTCTCTGGCTCCATGCAGTCTGAGAGTTGGGAGATTTTCTTGGCCAGACTTTTACTTCTGCTCAGTTATACCTATTGACTCCTGCAAAACTACAGGAAGCAACTGAAATGAGAATTTGGCCCCAAACTAGTAATTTTTGCTTTGCCTCGACATTTGGCATGCAAAAACTGATGAGATTTCTGGATGTACAATTGGTGAGTTCCCCTGTGAAGCCAACAGTGAAACAGTCTTGGGAGAGATGCAGAAACGCCTTCGACAAGTGCCAGCTCTCAGTCCGTGCAGTTTGTTTCCAACCAGGCTCCCCAGGATGCTTATGCAGTTTTGTGATGTTGTTATGTTCTTTATCGGCAGCATCTATGGTGAAAGTGCTTTGCGTACATGATGGTTGCCTTGTCTGTGCCACTTTGTAATTTCTCTGGATGCATTTCAGTAAAATACATAACGTGCAAACACTGGCTTTAAGTGGACACTTTAGCGCGTCCTTGCTTTTAAGGATGCTGCTTTCACAGTGAATGTCCTGACAGTCCCTCCTCACCATGTGTTGGGGAGTTTTGGCTGAAGCCCCGCTGGGAGATGGGCTGCGGGAGTGCACCTACTGCACCTGGGTTGCCAAAGGGCCACTGGTTCCCAGGCCTAGAGAGGAGCTGGACTGAAGCAACCATCCCTGCCCCAAATGGGTACAGCACAAGCAGCAGGTTGCTAGCGCCAACTGTTTTGGTCTGTGAATATACTATGGCTGCACTGCTTGCTGATGCAGCTGTAGCTTTCAAGCAAGTTTCCTTGCCTCTGGTGAGGCAGTGAGGGCTGGTGCTCTGCTGCCGGGTGTCTGAGCTGGTCTCTGGGTTACGTGCCTGCCTCAGGAGCTTTATTTTTCTTTTGCATCAGCCTCTGAGGTGGGGCACAGCAGCCAAGCCGGCAGATGCTTAGGGCAGCGGTTTGCTTCAGGTGGCAAAATTGTCCGTCCTGCTGCTTAGCTCTTCCAGGGCAGTGCTGCTGAGGATGGGAGACAGGGGAGGGGAGGGGGTGCCCCCAGGCACAAGTGAGACAGCTGATGCCTTGGGCATCCCCCCACACCCCCAGCCTGCTGTTGGCCACTCACACACCCTTGGGAAGGGCAAAAATTTTGCAAATGTGCAGGAGCCTCTAGATAGCCTGCAGTGGTCTGAAGATGGTTTCCAACCCATCCAGCAAACTTGGTGCCCCCACTACTTCCCCTCTGAGCAGTGCCCCAGCCCCTGACACCTGCCTCTTCCCTTTCCCCTTCTCCTCTCTCTCCCTTTTCCTTCCTCCCTGCTATCCCCAGGGGAGGCCTCTGGCTTTGGGGAAGGGCCAAAGCCTTGGCCCCAGCGTGCTCGGGGCTGGCAGCCTGGGCTGCGGGGGCAGAGCTGTGGCCCTTTGCAGGAGGGATAAGCTGTGCCTGCTTCACATCTCCTCGCACTAGTACAAGCAGGATTGAGAGGCTGCAGAGCAAGGATATAGTCTGTGTTTTAGTGTCATTTAGATCTTTAATATCGTTTGGGGCTCTCAAAGCTGCTTTTAAATAAGGATATCGCAGCATGAGAACTGCTGGCTTCACGTATGAGAAATCATCAGCACTTCCAACTTAAAAGGAAATAATTCTAGGAGCCAGCCAGTGGCTTTGGTGCTTACAGGAAGGTCAGCCAGGAGCACTGAAATCAGGTGCCTCAAAACCGCAGCTGCTTTTGCGCTGGTGCTTACAGATGCGTGTAAGGGGTTTTGCAGCTGGTGCTTTCTGCCGGCTCTCCAGGGCCGCCCCTTACTCATTTGGATCAAGAGCAACGAGCGTTTGGTTCCCCCGCAGTGTCCCCTCGCGAGGGGATCTGTGTGTACGGAGCACAGAGGGACGCCGGGCCGTGCTGGAGCCGTCAGGGGNGGGGGGCGGGCACTAAACCGGGGCTGGGGAGCCGGCCTCGCGCTCCTCCCCGGCTGCGAAATGGCCTCCACAGTGCATTTCAGGAAAGGTTTATCCCCCAGCCCCCTGCCCCCATTTATTAACAGGTCTCAGGTTCTGGCCGTTGCGATAACGATCTGCCCTCAGGGAGCTGCGCCCGCATCCTCCTTCCTTGCAGCTTCGGTGGGAGGAAGGTTTAACCCCTCGCTCTCGCAGTGGCCCATTGCAGTAGGGAAGGGGCAGCACAAGGCCAGGCGCCTGGGGAGGGTGGTTTTTAGCCATTCGGGCAGGGGAGGGGTTGTTAGGCTGCGGTCCCTTCAAAAGGGGGGAAAAGGAAGGAAAAAGATGGGGCTTGGCAAGGCTTGTTGCAGCAGAAGAGCCAAACCTCCGGTGAATAAAGCAGCTGGGAGAAAACTGTAAGGCTAGAAGAGCAGCGCAGGGTTGTTTTGCTGTTCCCTCAGGGAGCGATGATCTTGAGCCAGGTCCCAAAGGTGCACGTTAGGAACTGGCCCACAGCAAGAAAGCCAAGTCCAAGTGTCTCACCACAGATGCATTCTCAGGAGGTTTCTGCCTTAAATAAACACTGTGCCAGGAGCCAACTGCAGAGAGATGTGCCGCAGCCAGCAGCTTGCCTCGTTTGGGTGCTGCGGCATGTCTCCTCTCTCTGGAAAGACAGAGGGGCTGAAGTGCATCCTGTTCTGCCCTCCCTTCTTTGGGCTGGGTAGGGCAACAGTTTGCCCAAGCCAGCGAGGGCGAAATTCAGAGGTCGCAACTGCCCCTGGTCCCTGTGGAGGAAAGCTGGGACGGGAACGCCCCTGTGCAGAAGATGACTTGGCCATCTCACAGTCTTCTGTAAAAAGCAAGCAGGAGCCCAAACTCAGCGGTGCAGGCTCTCATGTGTGTGCAGAGACAGAGAAGTGTCTTTACCACCACTGACCGGATAGATGTAAGAAGGAAGGCTACTAGGGGAAGCAGTCTAGAGACCTCAGGTGAGCTCTTGGTGGGCTTTATTACAGCTGTGAAACAAAAAACAACAATAAAGCTAGTGAGAGGCCTTCTACTTTGCTTGCTGTTTTTCCTTGCAGAACTATTTAAGAAAATCTGGACAGGCCTTCCTCCTAACCTCACCTCTCCAGTCCCAGCGGCTGGTCCCCGGCCTCAGGCTTTGCAAAGAAGAGCCTTTCTTGCTGTGCAATTACACTGCTACCTTTGCAGCTCTGGTGACAGCTATAAAGGGAAGGCTCAGGCTTAAATCGTGAGGATGATGCACAACCGCAGCAGCTCCAAGTGTAACCAAGACAACTGATCTTTTTTAAAACTTTGCCCAATAAAAACAACATTAGGGAACTCTTAGAAAGCAACCACCACCAATGAACCATTTCCATATATTCAGATAAGAAAGTCCTAATTTGGTATGCAAAATCAACACTAGAAAGCTAGTAAATGCCAGCTTCACAATTACCTCAGCAATCTTTATCTGGCTCCCATGTGCGTAAAGCTGATTTCATGAAATATTCACACATTTTCTTCATATGATCCTGACTCATTCAGTGCCCAGGAAGTTGCATCCTTAGTTCTGACATTTTGCAGACTTTGAATGATTGATTAAAACGTTTAAATAACATACTTCAAACATAAGGGTGGTGGTTGTTGTTAAATGAAATTATTGTTGTTTAAATGTAATAATTTTTACCTTATGACTAATTATAAATTGATATTATTAATGGAAGAACAAAATTTGTTTATCGGGGTTTGAATTCTGCAGTCATTAGGAATAAACACACCAGGTAATGAGTTTGGCAATAAAATGCCAGCCTTAGGCATAGACCAGATTTAGTGCCGCCTTTTATCTTTGTATCACACTTCCTTCCTCCCACGAGCTCAGCCCACTCAAAACCTGTATAATTTCTTCCTATAATACGATGTGCCTGTTTCTGCTTGGTTTTCTAAAGCATATGCCTTTATTTCCTAAATATGTTCCTCAGTGGGAACTCTCCTAATGGATTTACCTGCCCATTTTATCACTTTTATTGGGATGGGTGGGAATGGAAGAGCTGAAGAAGTTGGGGTTTGATTTAGAGTGAAGGGGAGGAGGCCCGTGGTGAATGATCTGTGAACAGGAGAGCAGAGAGAAGTGGGATAGTGAGTGGGAGCTTCTGGGCGAGCTGATGATGTGGAAGAGCGGTGTGGTCCCTGGGCAAACACGCTCCTGCAAGAACAGGTACTGCTCTTCCCCCAGTTTTTCCTTTTAAAGGTTTTATTCAGAAAGGAAACGAGTGGGAGAGGTGGAATATTATTTTTCTCACTTATTTAAGCTCCCTGAATCTCTAATGAACTCTAGCTTCCCAATACTCGGCTTTCAAAAAAAACCCTGATTAGCCAACAAATAGAAGGTTGTTCATAGGTGAAAAAAAGCAGAAGGAATGAGCAGCGAAGAATTTTTCTGCAAAGCCTCACCACGTAATTTGGGCATCTCTGCTTCAAATCACATGCACTTTTTCAAAATTAAGATTTCCAAATCTGACTTGCATAGGAACTTCTCCAGCAAAGCAGTCATGAGATCTGCCTCTCTCAGATAAAGGATGGGTTTTGCACCTAGAGACCAAAACAACACTTTTTTTTTAGCTGTATCACACTGTTGGCTCATTTTTCTGATCTTCACAAACACCATCAGGTTTCCTTCAAAACTGCTCCAGTCAAAATGTCTTTTTCCCCTGAGAAATAAATATCATCGACCTGCTTCCCCTGCATGTGTTATCTTTCATCTGTCCAGAACCCCAGCATCTTTGACTGCCTTTGCATTACTTCTGTGTTCTTTCCTGGGTTTGCAGCATCATTACATTTAATGTCAAATGGTAAATTTCATTTGTGTGACATTTCCTCTGCTTGGCCTGTTAACGGAAACACATCTTGCAGCTGGGAATTGGGCACCACATCTGTTATAGTAGCAGGAATTTCAAAGAAGCGGTTGAAACTTGGCTGTCCCTCGATCTGCCCATGAACTCCAAAAAGACAAGAACTAAACCGGCCAGGGCGTACTCAGCTGACAGTAAAAATGCTTCCAAACTTTGGCTGCAAGGTTGCAAAAGCCCACCAAAGGTTTAGCTTCTGCACCAGTTAATGTGTCTGTAACCTTTGTACATGGATTCCTCAAAAATATTTATCCAGTAGGTGAGAGAAGATATTCTTGAGCTTCTCAGTGATCTGGGAACCAACCACTCAATTCAGTATCAACTCCAAAGGAAGTTCCAATTTTGTAAAAGTGTAAATCTATACCTAATTAGACTCCTCCCTTTTTACATCCCTCATGGACTCCTAAGCTGTGTGGTCACAAATTCTCAGTAGCATTACCATGCCTGGGGAATGCTGATTGCTGCCGTGGCTGAGCACCTTTGCAGGCCAAGACCTCCATCACAGAAGTTTTAGCCCAGGGCTAAAGTTTCCATTACATGTGAAATATGTATATACCCAAGTCAACCTGAAATTATTTTTCAGGACTGTGGAAGATGCCTCGCCTTTTTCATTGACAGAGTTACCATGCTCTGTTGGTGACAATTGCCACCGAGTTCATCTAGCTTCGCCTATCTGTACATGCCCATGCTGCCTATAGCTCATGGATTTTTGTTTAAGTTTTTTTTTCTTTGGCATTTGTTCCATTATTTTACTCTGGACCGAATATAGACTTTCTGCATGGTAATCTCCAGAATCACCTTTTGTCTAAGCCACGCAGGGCTGTTGTATTTAGATATATTATTGAATACATCCCCATGCCGAAGGACCATACAGCCTTATTTGTTAAACGCTTTCAGCTTGTAAATAACCACAGGTAGCCTCCCACTAACTCAATTGATACGACTGTGGTTCTGTGGATGCTCAGCAAAGACGCTTGCTCCCGGGAGTCCTGGTGGGTATGGAGGTTTTGTGCAAGCAATGTAGAAAAGCTGTGGAAACGTTTGTGAATGACGCTTCACGGCACTGCACAGCGGGCGTTTGACAGCAGCTCAATTACCCCCCGACCATGGCGCCCCCGTGCAAATGAACCCCTTTTTCCCTGATTTGCGGATGCCGCTGGGCAGAGGAAGGAGGACAGACGAGGCCGCCGACGTACCGGCTGCTGCACCCGGCCACCCCGCGGCTGGTGCAGCGGCACCACCGGTGCGCACGGCCCCACCCGCGGCTCGCCTGCAGGCGCCCCGGCAAGCCGCTGCGGCAGGGGGTGCGCAGGGCGGCGGCGGGCAGCGGCCCCCCACG